>JAGIQG010000008.1:105262830-105415330 GCA_024679065.1 Sphyrna mokarran | reverse complement strand
AACACTTCTGGTGATACATTTTTGATTTACCTGGCCTACTACTTCTCATAGATACTGTGGATGCTGGAAACAGAAACAAAAACAGAAAATGAACCTCTTAGCACATTTCTCGTTTTAGCCTTTATCATCACCATTTACATTGTTTTTCTGTATATTCCATCCCTATCAATTATAGAACCCATCTCCCCTCTTCCTGATTAGTATAAATCTCGCCTGACTTTCCTTATCTTACGTTCTGATGAAGGGTCTTGCTGACTTGAAACTTTAGCTCTAATATACCTTCACAGCTGCTATTAGACCTACTGAGATTTTCCGGCATTTTTTGTGCTTCTCATAGATAAGGGATCAATAAGAGATAGTTAAATCCTGTCTTGCTGGAGGTGGTTATTGCTTGGCACGGGTATGCTGTGAATGTTCATAGATTATTCATGGAATCCTATAGTGTAGAATGAGGCCATTCAGCACATCATGTCTGCACTGACCACATTCCCACCCAGGCCTTATCCCCATAACCCTATGCATTTACGCGAGCTAGTTCCCCTGACAAAGGGGGCAATTTTAACAACCACCTAACCTACACATCTTTAGAGTGTGGGAGGAAACCAGAGCACCTGGAGGAAACCCATACAGACATGGGGATAGTGACCCAAGCAGGAATCGAGCCTGGATCCCTGGCACTGTGGAGGAGCAGTGCTAACCACTGTGCCACCATGCCACTTATCAGCCTTAGCCTGATATTATCCAGCTCTGGCTGCATTTGGACACAGACCACTTTGAATTGCAACTTCTTTCTGCAGTTACAGTCAAAACTTTCCCTTTATAGCAAATATTCTCAAAAGTCTCCTTGGTTTAAGTAGCCTGCTAGGTAGAGAAATATAGTTTAACTAACATGAGCATTTTTCTTCGCTGATCATATGCTATTTTAACATGAACAGACAAGCAGGAGTACATTTTCTTCCAAAATAAACCTTCAACTCTGAAAAGAACAAACATGATTGAAAGGCACAAACAGAACACATAGTGGGTACGTATAGGTTAATGGCATCCTAGAGGCATTTTATTTCAACTCATGTACATTCTTGAAAAGGTTAACATGAACCTATTCTGTTTCCTCTGCCATACACATGGATAAACTCTGCATGGATAACTTCATTTTCATCTCGAAAATGATATTTCTGTTTTAAGCCTGCATGTGGGCTTGAAGCATCAAAATTATTTGTTCTCACCATTCCTTGACAACAACAACTTATTTTTATATAGCACCTTTTTGACACCAAACTGCGAACAGTTATATAGGTCAGGTGACCAAAAGCTTAGCCAAAGAGGTTAACTTTATGAAGTGTCTTATAGAATCATAGAATCTACAATGCAGAAGGTGGCCATTTAGCCTATCGAGCCTGCATTGGCAACAATTCCATCCAGGTCCTATCCCTGTAGCCCCACATACTTACCCTCCTAATCCTCCTGACACTAAGGACAATTTAGCATGGCCAATCAACATAACCCACACTTCTTTGGACAGAGGAAGGAAACCAGAGCACCCAGAGGAAACCCATACAGACACGAGGAAAATGTGCCAACTCCATATAGACAGTGACCCGAGGCCAGAGTTTCTGGGATTGTGAGACAGCAGTGCTAACCACTGTACCACTATGCCACCCTTTTGGATCTGGACCATCTTAAAGAAAAAATGTGGGGTAGGAGGCAGAAAAAGGGAATTACAGAGCTTGGAACCCAGCCAACTGAAGGCCTGGCCACCAACAGTGATGCAATTATGATTGGGAATGCACAAGAAACCAGAATTAGGGAGAACAAATATCTCAGAGGGTTATGGAGTTGGAGATGAACACAGAGATAGGGAGGGTTAAGGTCTTGTAAGAATTTGAAAATAATGATGAGAGTTTTAAAATCAAGACATTGTTTGACCAAGAACCGATAAAGATCAGTGAGACCAAGGGTGATAGCGGACCAGGACTTGCTATGAATTAAAACTCAGCTCAAGACTTGCATTCCAATCATTATCTTGTAAATTGAGTTTGTGTCTTTATAAGCCCTGTTCGTGAACACAAGTCCTCACTCACCTGAAGAAGGAGCTCGAGGCTCCGAAAACTGGTGCTGCCAAATAAACATGTTGGATATTAACCTCGTGTTGTGAGTGTTCTTACTGTGCTTACCCCAGTCCAATGCCAACATCCCCACATTAAGACTCAAGCAGCAGAGTTTGGACAACTTCAGGTTTACAGAAAATAGAATGAGCTGAAATGGGACAAAGTTGGCAATCTTGCAGAGGTAAGTGCAGAGAAACCATATCAGAGATCACACCAATATGAGGGCAGAAGCTCACCTTAGGATCATATATGACACCATGATTACAACCAGATTGGCTTAGTATTAAACGATGCCTGGAGGATGGATAGAATCAATAGTTAGGGAACAGGCAAAGAATGTTAGCCCTTGCATGCTTTGTAAGAAAACTCAAGATTTTGTTTGATTTCTAAATAGTGAAATAGTTCCATGCCAGATGCTTACTCTGAATATTGAGGAAAGTTGTTGAAGTGTTGAAATATTAAATTGCAACAGCGAATAATCAGACTAAAATACTATCTTTTTTGGATCATTACAAACTAATTTTTGAAAGCACGACAGAAGGTTTAATGTTCCCGAGGGATGGTACCATTAACTTTAATGATAAATGGTGTTAATTTTAACTCCTGGTAGGTATTAGTGAGTGGGGCGGAGTGAATGTAGGCCTTCATTTTAGGCCCGAGGCATTTTAAATGCTAGACCTCAGGTGTGTGCCTCTGGCTGATTGCCCCCTGATATTGGAGGGGAAACAGCAGCTGGTTGATGGCCTGCGAATGTGTCTCTGTGAGAAAATATCTTGGGACCTGAAATCTCAGTCTGCAAGTTCATTTTTCTTTCACGCTATACTATAACATAGAACATAGA
This sequence comes from Sphyrna mokarran, assembly GCA_024679065.1. Lineage (NCBI taxonomy): Eukaryota > Metazoa > Chordata > Chondrichthyes > Carcharhiniformes > Carcharhinidae > Sphyrna > Sphyrna mokarran. Next base: position 105,412,381 of record JAGIQG010000008.1, on the reverse strand, counting down.
ACATTACAGCGCAGAACAGGCCCTTCAGCCTTCGATGTTGCGCCAACCAATTAGGAAAAAGCCATGACCCTCCAAACTAAACCATTCCCTTTTCGTCCATAAACTTATCTACTAACCTCTTAAACGCCACTAAACTTGGCGCATCTACAACTGACGCAGGCAGGGCATTCCATACCCTAACCACCCTCTGGATAAAGAACCTACCTCTGATACCTGTCCTATAACTACCACCCTTAATTTAAAGCTATGTCCCCTCGTGCTAGCTTTCTCCATCCTAGGAAAAAGGCTATCACTGTCCATCTCCTTCCTAGGAAAAAGGCTATCACTGTCCACTGTCCATTGGATAGTCCATACCACTATCCATTATAAGGATGATGGCTCCAGTACCTAAAAACTCCACAAGACTCACTTATCCAAGGCAATTGGATAAAGTAAAGTTTATTTATTTGTTGCAAGTAAGGCTTACATTAACACTGCATTGAAGTTACTGTGAGATTTCCTTGTTCGGAGAGAGGGTAGTTTTCAGAGGGCCTTTTGGGACCTATCTTTATCCTGTTGAGATGCTAGCATTGAACCTGTGTCAATAGGCGCAATCTTCTTGGAGATCCTCTCCACTTGGACACGGCAGTTTGTGGTATCAATGGTGGTCATGATGTGGAGATGTGTTCATGTCACACTATCCGAAACCTCCTACAACTTGTCTGGATTTGCAAAATCTCACTAACTGTCCTAGCTGGACACAATACACATCTCTTTAACCTGTGCTTAACCCTCTCTCCACTCACATTGTCTGTACTTTTAGGACTTGATTACCATGTAAAGACTCGCATTCCAACCATTATTTTGTAAATTGAATTTGTGTCTTTATATGCCCTGTTTGTGAACAGAACTCCCACTTACCTGATGAAGGAGCAGCACTCTGAAAACCAGTGGCTTTTGCTACCAAATAAACCTATTGGACTTCAACCTATTATTGTGAGACTTCTTACCAACTTCATCCCACGGGAAAGCAATGTCAACTTCACCTTCAGATCCAAATTAGAATCCATGTGGATTCCTGGTCTTAATGGAACTTCGATTTTTAAGGCTTCTATTTCCTGCTGGCATGCCATAGGGAATACTAAACCACAGCACATCATTGAAACAGTGGCCAGGAGAACTTCAGGAATGGAGTTGTAAGGTTGAATTTTCCAATTTAAAGCTCCTTCACCAACCTGTTTCCAGCAAATGGGAGAGATTCCCACTTCCCACCTAACATTTGATACTCAATACTTCATACAGAAATCATCAATCATGCAACCTATCTCACGGGACACTTATCTTTTGAAAATACAGAATCAGTTGAAAAATATTAAGATTTTCCATTCACAGTTTATTCATTTACCAACTACTGCAGAATTTACGGAGGTGCATTGTAAATTTACATTCTATTCTAAAACAGCATAAGAGTGACTGAAATTACAGAAGGTATCAATATATTATACCTGATCATTTCAGAGAATACAAAAAGTGGTCACGTAATGTAAAAATGTGACATATTTGCAAATGACAGTTGGCAGAAGCTGTTCTCTATGTGGTTGGTGCAGCATCATTTTAAAAGCACTTACGAACAATGGAGAAAATTGTGCACCGGTAAATATTGGCCAATATCGTGTAGGTCTTCCTATGTTCATTTATTTAAACTAAATGGAAACTCACCAGCCTACTTGTTCCTTGATGTCATAGTGCACCAGGCAGCATAGCAAACTGGGACAGCATGACGGCACAGTGGTTAGCACTGCTGCTCACAGCGCCAGAGACCCAGATTCGATCCCTGGCCCAGGTCACTGTCTGCATGGAGTTTGCACGTTCTCCCCACATCTGCTTGGGTTTCCTCCCACAGTCTGAAAGATGTGCTGGTTAGGTGCATCGGTGTGCTAAATTCTCCCTTGGTGTATCCAAACAGGCACTGGAATGTGGCGACGAGGGGATTTTTCACAGTAACTTCATTACAATGTTAAAGCAAGCCTCTTTCTGACACTATTTTAAACTTGACAACCGAGCCATTCTAAAAGCAGAAAGATTTACATTTGTATTGTGAGTTTCTGATTTCAGTAAACCCCAAAACGCTTTCCAGACAATGAACTATGTTGGTCCTTTTATTGGTGCATGAAATGTGATAGCCAATTTGTGCATAAGAAGGTTTATAGAAGTGCTTCCCAACAGTTTTTTCTGAACATAGTGGCCCTAATTTTTAGATGATACCCTCCTAGTTCTGGAACCTTCAACCAAAAGAAATAGTTTATCTTTATTTACTTTATCTTTTCACCCTTTAACCTTCTAAATTCTGGAGAAAATGGGTCAAATTTATATAATTTCTCCTCATAATTAAACTCCCGAAGTCCAGGTGTCATTCTTGTAAACTTATGCTACACTCCCTCCAAGGTCAACATACCCTTTCTAAGGTATTGTGCCCAGGTCTGCTCACAGTGACTCCAAGTATAACCAGGGTTTTGTATAATTGCAGTATGACTCCTGCATCTTTATACTTCAAACCTCTAGATATAGAGGCCAGATTCCATTAGCCTTCTTCATTATTTTCTGCACCTTTTTGTAGCGTTTTAAAGATTATGCACCCAAGTCCCTTTGGACATCTACTGTATTTAACTTTATACCATGTAGAAATTACTCTGATCTATCCTTTTGTGGTCCAAAATGAACAAGCTCAGACTTGATTAGATTGAAATCCATCTGCCACTGTTTTGTCCATTCACCCTGTCTATCAATATTCCTTTGTAATTTTTATGCTATCGTCCAAAATGCTACTTATCTTTGTCATTAGCTAGATATATGACTCTTACTTCCTTTATCAAAATCATCCATAAATAATGTGAACAATTGAGGCCCCAACACAGATCTTTGTGAGACACTAGTCCTCCCATCCTGTACCCAATTTCAGTACCTATCCATTATCCCTACTTTCTGTCACCTGTCACTCAACCCATTTCACAGCCATGTCAGTAAATAGTCGACAATTCTGGCAGCATGCTGGACCTCAGTTCAATTCCAGGCTTGGGTCACTGCCTGTGTGGAATTCCCTGTATCTGCATGTGTTTCCCCCGGGTGCTCCTGTTTCCTCCCACAGTCCAAAGCTGTGCAGGTTAGGTGAATAAAATATGCTAAATTCTCCCACAATATACCCAAACAGGTGCCAGAGTGTGGCAACTAGGAGATTTTCACAGTAACTTCATCGCAGTATTGTAGCATTAATGTAAGCCTACTTGTAACTAATAAATAAACTTTTAGTTAACAGTGTCTTATGCAAGACTTTATCAACAGCCTTCTGGAAGTCTACATAAACATCAGCCAACCTGAGAACAGAATCTACCCCAAACCGAAACCTACAGTGAATAGAACGTAGACAATTGCATCATACAACTACACTTAGGAAGACAACTGAACAAAGTGGTTGCAATATGGAATTACTTCATCAAGACCAGTCAAGGAACAACTAACTGCATGCTTCTCTGTTTTATTTTATTTGTGAATTGTAAAAATGCTATAAGCCTATCCTCTATCTGTGCCACCTGTACTGGTGTATGTGTGTGTGACTCTGGCCAAATGTACGTGATATATGAATGAATGATGGTTGCGATTTACCTATCTTTTTTGTTTAGGAAATGGTTTCAATAAATTTATCTTGTTCCTTGAATAACTTAAGAAAACCTCTCTAATTCTAAACAACCTGAAAGTGTAAATTGTGGGGCTTTTACAGAATTGGCAAATCACATCCTCTCTAAATTCACACAAAACCCAGCTCCGCTCAAAGCAGAAGTGGGAGAATAGGGGAGTCACTTCACCCCGACCTCACGTGGTTGTATCAGCAGTGAAGGTGTTCCCACAGCTCTGTTAGATAAAAGTTCTAGAATTTTGAGCCAGCAAGTATGAATCACCTGCTTTGTTGATATTATTTGTGGCATCAATATTGTGACGTGGAGATGCTGGTGTTGGACTGGGGTAAACACAGTAAGAAGTCTCACAACACCAGGTTAAAGTCCAGCAGGTTTATTTGGTAGCACAAGCCACTAGCTTTCGGAGTGCTGCCCCTTCATCAGGTGAGTGATGAAAGTCATCTGATGAAGGGGCAGTGCTCCGAAAGCTAGTGGCTTGTGCTACCAAATAAACCTGTTGAACTTTAAGCTGGCAGAAATATTGGCCAGGGCACAGGGGAGAATTCCCATGCCCACCTCATGGAGGGGGAAGTGGCATAATGGAATTGTTGCTGGACTAACCCAGAGACCCAGGTTAATGTTTTAGGAACACAGATTCTATTCCCACTATGGCAGATGGTGAAATTTGAATGAAGTAAAAACCTGGTATTAAAAATCTAATGGTGACCATGAATCGATTGTCACAAAAACCCATTTGATTGACAAATGCCCTTTAGGGAAAGAAATCTGCCATGCTTACTTTGTCTGGCCGACAGATGGGGTGGAATTTTATGACTTCGTCGTGCCTGTTTTGCAGAAGGAAAATGACGTAAAATTGGACATGATGCGTCAAGCGGGAATGGCACTCGTTTTCATGCCCATTCCATTTTACCCAATAAAAAAAATTGTCATGATCATGAGCCCGCCCAAAATGGACAGAACATCAATTTGCATTTTTTTGCATTCATCACAATGTAATTGGTAAGCTTTATTCCCACTCGTCCCAGCTCACTTGTCTTAACCATCTCACTCACTGCAGCCAGATCAGTCAGGATAACACCTTTTATATTAAAGTCACATTCAGGCGCTGGAGCAGAGAGGATGAATGAGGAGGTAAGTCTCTGCTTTCAAACTACTCCCTGCTGCTCAGAAGGGGTTGTTCTGTGTGGCCATGTTGCAGTTCGGATTGGGGATGCTACAAGTGTGCGAGGTGTGGGGGGGCTGCTATTGTTCAAGGGTTCCGACTTCAGACTTTCAGGACAGACCTGGGTCTGAGTGCTGACCTTGGGTCTTAGCACTGACTCTGGGTCCTTGTTCAGGCAGCAGCAAGCACTGTTCCTAGTGGGGAGGGGGCTGTGATGGAAACTCTCTGAAGTGGCAGAGCTGCATCCTCAGGACTTGTCAAGTAGCCGCTATTGCATGGGTTTGAGGTTGTGTTTGTAAGTGGGGGGGGAAGAGTGGTGAGGGACTGTGTGCCAACCTGGGATCTGTGGGGGTGGGGGATGTGGGGAATGTGTGTTGCTGGGGGTCTGAGAGGGAGAATATGGAGAGTGTGTGCTGCCGAGGGCCTGTCGGGGTGATATGGGGACTGTGTACTGTTGGAGATCTATGGGGAGGGGAAGGATAGGGAGTGTGTATTGCCATTCTGGGATCAATGGGGGTGGGGTATGGGGAGTGTGTGTTGCTGGGGATCTGTGGAGTGATATGGGGAGTGTGTGTGTTGCTGACGGTCTGTGGGGGGTGGGAACAGGGAGTATATGTTGCTGAGCTGTGGGTTCAGCAGAAATCTTTGACCTCTCCATCTGTCTCTCCCCTTCCCAAATGCACCTCCCTCCCTCCTCTTCATTGATTTTGCTGTTCTTTTGGTTGCTGTTGGAGTTGAGGAGGAGAACGAGAATGAATTGCAGGCAGAGGAGGCCCAGGCCTTACTATTCGCCGGAGGAGAGGGAGACGGTTGACAGAGGCAGGATGTTGCCACCATTCACATTGGGGGGAGGAAGGGTTTGCACTGGCAGCAGAGGTGGCACCCACTCCCAGTGACTGTGAAAGTGACGACCACCTTAAAATTTTATGCCACTGGGTCCTTTCAGAGTGCCAGTTAAGACCTTTGTGGCATTTCCCAACCATCCATCCATAAGTATGTCAAGGAGATCACAGATGCCCTGTATGCCCCATCTGGCCAGTATATTAAATTTGACCTGGGCCAAACCCAACAGGAACCCTGGGCTGCAGGATTCGTGGCCATTGCAGGGGTGCCAAATGTGCAGGGAGCTACAGACTGCACCCATGTTTCCCTCATGGTCCTGGTGAAGCTTCCTGAATAGAAAGGACTTCCATTCAGTAAATGTGCAATTGGTGTGACCATCAACTGAACACCTTGCACATCTTTACCAGGCACCCCACCGGTATATGATAGCTTCATATTGAGGAGTTCTGAAGTCCTCAAGCTCTTTGAAGAGGAGCCCAGAATGCAGGACGGTTTGTGTGGGACATGGGATACTCCCTTTGGTCTTGGCTGATGACACATGTGCGGAGGCCTGAAACTGAAGTGGAGGCAGATATAATGAAGCTTACGTTGCCATCCTTTTAATAAAGGAGCGGGGCATCAGTTCCTCAAAATGTGGTTCAGGTGCCTAGACCGTTCTGGCGGGGTTTCCAATATAGCTCCCTGATATTGTCCCGTATGGTGGTGGTGTGCTGTGCCCTACACAAACTCGCGCAGCAGAAAGGAGACTTTTTAGAGGAGGAGGATATTGAGGCCAACCAGCCGGCCATCGCTGGGGATAGGCTGTCCAGCAGGAGGAGGAAGAGGATGACAATGATGATAGGGGATGGGGGTGCATAAGATAGTCACTAACGTTGGGGAGGGTCTCCAATGTCCAAGGTGGAGGGGGAAGGGTGAGGCTGTGTCTGGCCTGGGGTGGGGTGGATTCTGTCAACAGAGATATTTTTATCTGCTCTTCCTGAGAACATGCAGTTTGTGACTCTGATCTGAGTTGCTGGCTGTCTAGTGACTTAGGCCCCGCCAACTGTCTCTAGCGTCTAGAAACAGTCTAGCCCATATTTTCAAAGACCGAGTGCACATGATTAGGTGCGAAAACGCACCTAAAAATTGGGTCAGGAACTCTCCTGTTTTCACACTAGCCTAAAAAAATTTCATGAGCTTCCTCCTGCCATTCCAGGTCCACAGCAATGTAGTTGACTGTTAAATGCATCCTCAAGGACATCTAGGGATGGACAATAGATGTGGCCCAGCCAGTGAAACCCACATCCCATGAAAGAATTTTTAAAAATGGGATCTTCAGCATCTATTTGAAATCCCAGAGAAGGGCTTGTTGTCTCATCTGAAAGACAGCACCCCTGACAATACTACACCGTGCGTTGTGCGGTACTGGACTATCTGTCTCAGTGTTCTGTTCAGGTCTTTGGAATGAGACTCAAACCCAAAACCATCTGACTGAGGGGGCTGAGAATGTATACAAACCATTCTAGGGTCACAGGATTTTGCAATGTACCGGTGCAGCTGATGTAGCCCCCTCATACTTTGCCACAGTTACAGAAGGAATGAGTCTGGCAAATTAAAATATTCACGTTAAACTTTTAAAAAATTCTCTGTTACATTTGATTAATTCCGTTGGCCTTTCTCTGCCCGAGAAGGAAGTGACAGATCCACTGTTTTATCTCAATTGCTAAGTTCCAGCTGGATAGATCTCGGAGAATAACGCACCTCTGTTAATGCTGCGCCTTGATTAATTCTGCTTTCTTTTCATAGATGACAGAATTCCAAAAGAATTGAATCGAGGGTAGGATGAATTTGTATTTTGCCACCCTCGGTGTATGAAAGCACAATCACCATTAATACGAATACTCCTCCAGTGGTTCTTTAATCAATATACCCTGGAAAATTGTTTTAGGTCTCTCTAATGTATTTCACGAGAACAAGATCATTAGTGAGAAAATAATGATTAACCTTTAAAATCAGAGTGGCATTTCTTTTTACTGTAAATGTAGAATTAATAAGCATTTTTTAATCATTAGTTTAATTTTCAGGATGGTACTTTTGTTCTTTTGGGTGTTGAACTGTTACAGTTGGTAGTAACCCTTCAAATCGTCTGCTTCATTCAAGCATTCTTTTCTGAATAATTCATCAAGCATTATTATTCATGCGTGGAACACCTCATTTAGCACTGGTGATCTTCTCTTATGTGTAGCTGACAGGCAATCAAAGTTTTTATCAGTGCAGAAAATTTGCAATTCAGAAATGTATTTGCAGCAATTAGTAGCTATCAGGTAGCACAGGGAGCCCAATTCCATAAAAAGAGATTTCACTTATCTCAACTGATATTATCGCCGTATAAAGTAAAGAACAAAAACTAACCAGCTGTTTCCAAATTTGCCCGACAGAACATTCTCCGGCTCAGAGAGGGAAAGAAAACTTTAATTAACTTCTTGATCCGTGCGACTTCACACCCTGGGGGACAGGGAAAGGTGCGAGGACCGTGTTTACAAAGCAGTCCTGGGGAAGGCTCGCTGATGTGTTTCAAGTTCACTTTGCTGTGTAACATTCACCTAAATCAGCAGTGGCTTTTCATAATGCTGCAGGACTCATGTCTTCAAACAGGCCCTGGAGATCTGTCCATTTTGTAAGAAGGGCAGCACTGGCACAGTGGTTAGCACAGCTGCCTCATAGTGTCCGGGAACTGAGTTCGACTCCTGGGTTGGGTCACAGTCCATGTGGAATTTGCACTTTCTCCTTGCACTTTCCTCCAGGTGTTCCAGTTTTCTCCCACAGTCCAAAAGACGGGTGGGTGAGGTGGATTAGCTTTGCCAAATTGCCCTTTAGTGTCAAGGAGGTTAAATGCATGGGGTTTTGGGGATAGGGTGTGGATGGAATTGTGGTCCATGCAGACTCAATGAGCCAAATGGCCTCCTTCTGTACTGTAGGGGTTCTAGGATATCCCAATGCAATAGCAGCAGTCAGTGATAAGGTAATATAAGTCTAATCAAAAACCTTTTGAAGTAAATGCACACTTTAAGTGAGGTTTGAGTAACGGATACTACAAAGGGTCATGAATGAAGTTCAGTCCATCACGCAAAGTAAAGATAGTAAGGATAGGCAACACCACCTTCTCCGTGAACATCCTCATTACCGGTACCCCACAAGACTGTGTTGTCAGCTCCCTAGTATACTCTTTATACACCTATGATAGTAGGGCTAAACTCCTCTCTAATTCAATTTTTAAGTTTGCTGACGACACCACTGCAGCAGGTCGGATCTCAAACAATGATGAGACAGAGAACAGGAATGAGATAGAGAATCTGATGAAATGGCACAGCAACAATAATCTCTCCATCAATGTCAACAAAATGAAGGAGATTGTCATCGACTTCAGGAAGCATAAAGGAGAACATGCCACTGTTTACATCCACGCTGATGAAGTAGAAAGGGTCAAGAGCTTCACGTTTTAGGTCTGCAGATCACCAACAACCTCTACTTGTCCCCCCATGCCAATACTATAATTAAGAAAGTCAACCAATGCCTCTACTTTCTCGGAAGATTAAGAAAATTTGGCATGTCAGCTATGACTCTCACTAACTTTTACAGATGTACCATAGAAAACATTCTTTCTGGTTGTATCACAGCTTGAAATGGCTCCTGTTCTGCCCAAGACCGCAAGGAACTACAAAAGGTTGCGAATGTAGCCCAATCCATCATGCGAACCAGCCTCCCATCCATTGACAGAGTCTATATTTCCCACTGCCTCAGCAAAGCAGCCAACATAATTAAGGACACCATCACCCTGGACATTCTCTCTTCCACCTTCTTCCATTGGGAAAAAGATGCAAAAGTCTGAGGTCACGTAGCAACCGACACAAGCACAGCTTCTTCCCTTCTGCCACAGACTTTGAATGACCTACCTCATATTACGTCGATCTTTCTCTACATCCTAGCTACGGCTGTAACACTACATGCTGCACCCTCTCCTTTCCTTCTCTATGTACAATATGCTTTGTTTGTATAGCGCGCAGAAAACAATAGTTTTCATTGTATGTTAATACAATGTGACAATAACAATTCTATCAAAATGGTAGTCGAACGTCACCAGAATTCTGCCATCCCGCCTACCACGGGCAAGGCTGGACAATGGAAATGTCCGTTGACCTCAGGCCAGGAATTTCCAGTCTTGTTTGAGCGAGGCTATAAAATGCTGCCAATTTTGTTTTTACTCTCTAATGAAGCTCAATGCAATAGTTTCAGGTACCAAATGATTTTACTTCCCTTTATTTCCAAAGTGATGTGATCTTTGCAGTGGAGAAAATGTTCACATGATGTAACCATAGTGGTTCAGACATTTAGTCTCATGCAAAGAGCAATGTGAATAAAACTATTCTCAAATGCCGAACTACTTGTATGCCAGAAAATATATATTTCTTATACAACAAAAACAGAAAATGCTGGAAAATCTCAGCAGACCTTATAGCATTGGTGAAGAGAGAACATTTTGAATCAGGATGATTCTTCGTCAAATATATATTTCTTATCTTTTAAAATATGAATATAACAATAATAATCATTCATCGTACAACTTCCAAATAAATTATAAGACACATTTAGTGCGTTCTGAAGACTCGTTGCTCATGGCTGAATCAATCTTCACCTTCTTCTGAGTGCTTATCATTGTGTTACTTATTGTAACCAAACATTACAACAGGTATTACTGTGTTTGATGGGAATACGCTATCACCAATCTATAATGAATAATGGCATATTTAACTTAGTAATTAAAACAGTTGTATAAAATCAGGAGCAAGTCATCTCTTGATTGAGAAAGCCAAGTTTAGTTCAGTAAGCTGTGAAAATAATTTAATTTAAAAATCCGTGCCATTTGCAAAGTGGAGTTTGCTTGTTTGGCAAGTTAAAGATGTAGCAGCAGGGATGCACCAATGTAGAAAAATCAACACTTGGGTGCCATCATAGTTGCAGCAGTTAATTTAACCAATGCTTTGAAACCCAGAAATATGTGATATGGGAAATTCATAAATTCAAATCGACCTACCTGACCACAATTTTATCTCCCCACTCACTACAGGAATCGGAGCGGGCAAAGTGGGGGGGACAATGGGAAGGCCCATTGACCTCAGGCAGGATTTTACATTTTGGGCATGAGCAAAGCTGTAAAATCCTGCCCATTGAATGGATGCAAAGTGGATCCATCGTTTGGAAATTTTAGAACTAGTTATTTCACCACCCCTCCCCCATATGGTTGCATCAGTAATAAAGGTGCTCCCACAGTTCTGTTAGGTAAAGGTTCCAGAATTTTGAGCCAGTGACTATTAATGACCAGATCACCTGCTTTGTCAATGTTATCTGAGGCATAAATATTGACAAGGGCACAGGGAAGAACTCCCATGCTCTTCTTCAAAATGGAATCTTTTGCTTCTATTTGAGATCACAAACAAGGGTTTATTATCTCACCTGAAAGACAGCACCCTAACACCAAACATCATCCAGTGCTACACTGGAGTGTCAGCCTCAGTGTTCTGTTCAATCCTTTGGAATCAGACTCAAACCCAAAACCTTCTGACTAAGAGGTGAAAGTGCATACAAACCATTCTAGATCATAGAATTTTTGTGATGTGTTGGTGCAGCTGATGGAACTTCATCTTACTTTGTACAGTTACTGAAGGAATGAGTCTGGCAAATTAAAACATTCACGTTAATTTTTTTAAATTCTCTGTTACGTGTGATTAATTCCATTGGTATAGTCTAAAAATTAAGGCCAGACCATTCAAAGAAATGTTAGGAAGCACTTCTACACACAAAGATTGATAAAGGTTTGGAACTCTTTGCCACAAATGGCAGTTGATGCTAAATCATTTGCTACTTTTAAATCTGAGATAGATCATATTTTGTTAAGAAAATGTATTAAGGGATATGGGCCAAAGACAGGTACATGGAGATAGACCACAAATTAGCCATTCAATGAGAACAGCCATTATCTCATTGAATGGTGGAACAGGCTCGAGGGGCTGAATGGCCTACTCCTGTTCCAATGTTCCTATGGATCAACATTGGGACAAGAAAGAACATAGGTACATATTGGAGGAATAATCACCTGGGCCTCATTTCTGAATCTATTTAACCTCTCATTTCAAAGCGTTTGAGAAAGAGTTTCAAGATACAGGCAGAAATGTAAGTGATAATGGTGGACAACCATCTCACAGTGTAGGTCTGGCAGTGTCTGTAGAGAGAGAAGTCAATTATTATACTTCTTAAGAACATCTGGTGAAGAATCATATTCAACTCTAGTTGTTAACTTTTGTTTCTTTTTCCACGCATACTGCCAGACCTGTTGGATATTTCCAATGCTCTCAGTTATGATTTCAGATCTCAAGCATGCCTGATGTTTTGTTTCTATTTCACATTGTATACGGGTACAACTCATCTCAATCAATATAGAAAGTTGGGTGGGTTCAAATATAATTATAAATAACCATGGGTCTCCTTGCTTGACTGTTCTTGGGAACCGTGTGGAATTTCCTCCTAGCTGTTTCTCTGAAATTGATCTGAAATTTCCCAGTTTCATATTGCTTCTCGGAGTTAGAACTTCCAGCAATTGGATTGAGCTTCAGAGTTCAGAGTCAAATCTGCCACTAATTGGCAATTTGGCAAACAGGATTACAGTCATTGAAAATGTAATGTTGAAGTACATAATTGTGAAAAAGTAAACTACCTAATTTGGCATGTTTCATCCTGACACTGAACAAAGAAAAACAAAGAACTGGGACCTAATTTTTCCAATCGGTATTATATTCTGGTTCATAACTTGCATGGAGCCTCACTGAGTGTCAAATTGCCACTCTGTTCCCACTTACTTAACTGGGAATGAAAACATTCCTTTCTCGCCCAATCTTCTGACTCAGGCTAGGTGAAAACAGTACAGATTCCTGAGGTCTTGTGTCAAATGCTAGAGATTCAGAGGTAAGGAAACCGCACTCCCTTTCTACAACACCAGCTGCTGTAAAGAAGGCAAATTTAAAGGTCCAGCCACTTTGAGAAGCCAGGAAGAAGTTTAATTTGTAAGGTAAGTGGGCAGGTTTGGGCGTTGGGGATTGAGGATGTGGGTGGGGAGCGGGAATGGGTGATTGTGGGGTAGTCAGTAGGGTGGTTAGGGTGGTCAAGGTTGGTTGAGTGTTGAGTGCAGGAGGGGTCAAATGGTCAATGAGGATGTCAGATGGTTAGGACGGTATTCAGTGAGGGGATGGTTAGTGCTGGACAATCGAGTAGTCAGCGGAATTGGGTTGTGAGAGATTGGGAGAATAGTTAGGGGCAGGGGAGGCAAGCAGGTTTGGGGGTTGGTCCAGAGATCCTAATTGGGTCAGGGGAGTGGTTGGGGAGTCTCATGAGGAGCCGGGGTGTATGTGGGGTTTAGTGGGGGATGCGGTTAGTCAGAGAGGTCTCTTGCGGGGGTCAGGAGGATGGTTGGGTGGGCCCATGTGGGTTGGGGCATCCCAGGAGGTTCAGGGAGGTATTTGAGGGTTTTGGAGGGGTTTGTGGAGTTTAGTAAAAGGGTGTGGGCAGTCAGAGAGTTCCTCTGGGGGTCAGTAAGATGGTCCGGTGGATCCACGGGGATTAGGGAGTTGGGGGGAGCCCCAAAGGGGTTCCTGAGGGTATTTGTGGAGACCCGTGATAGCAAGGGAGAAACGGCATCAAAGTTACCTAGAAGTTAGAAGGGGTTTTCTGTTTCCTAACTTTTCATGGATAGCTGTTATCAGTCACAACAATCTGAAACCTCTGTCTGCCTTTCCACACATGCTGCCAGACCTGCTGAGTTTATCCAGCACTTTATGTTCTTAATTCTTGGAATTTCTTCAGTTGAAGCGTGGTGAATCTCTGGAATTCTCTGCCCATTGAAGTGTTGGAGGCTACCTCGCTGTATATATTTAAGTCACGGGTAGATAGGTTTCTGACAGACAAGGGAATTAAGGGTTATGGGGAGAAAGTAGGAAAGTGGAACTGATCTTGGCTCGAAGGGCTAGGTGGCCTACTCCTGCTCCTATTTCTTATGTTCTTATGTAATTTAAGCACAGGAACAGTAGATCTATACCAGTGTTTGTGTTCCACATAAACCTAATTCATATCTAATTCATCTAAATTTTTACTTCTATTATTCCCCAATCTGACCATTATCTGTCTGAAGAGGTTGTTCTTGAATTCTTACTGGGTTTAATATTGCCCATTTTGAAGTAGAGTTTCTGTTCAGAGTGCAATTGGCAAAATTGCACCCATTTTGAAAAGTTTATTTTCCATAAATTTCCTCTTAAATGCATTTGCATATCGCCAGATGCAAAATCTGCTGTGCACCCACACCATCAGGCTGGATTTTAAAAACTCTTAAATTCCCTTTAGAAATATTCCTTGATAGGTTTAACAGAGGTTTTTCAATGCAGTTTGACTCCTGAAATATGGTTCATCACATAAAGGAAATCAGTACTTCAAATCATTGTTTCAATCTACCAGGTGTGAGTAATCAGATTTGAAATGACTGAAATCAATATCTTCACCAATTTTCTCATTACATTGGGATACAATAGTCATAGAATCCCAAGAGGGCAGAAGGAATACAATTGGCCATCAAAACTGCAAAGAAACCCTCAAATCTCCCACATCTGGGGTGAGAGTAAATTGGCTGGCAAAGCGACATCATCAAAACACTCACTATCTAGTCATAATTGCATGGCTATCTATAGGTGTTTGCGCTACACAAAATAGCTGCCACATTTCCTATGGTATAACAGTACCTACATTCCATCAATACTCTCTTTCAAGTTCTTCCACAGGAAAAAAAGATACAAAAGTTTGAGATCACGCACCAGTTGACTCAAGAACAGCTTCTGCTCTGCTGCCTTCAGACTTTTGAATGGGCTTACCACATATTAAGTTGATTTTCTTCCACGTTCTAATTGTGATTGTAACATTATGTTATGCATTCTCTTCTTTTCTTCTCCCCTATGTACTCCATGAATAGTATGCTTTGTCTGTATAGTGCACAAAAACAATACTTCTCACTGTATACCAATACATATGTCAATAATAATTCAAATCAATATTTCATTGACTGTAAAGTGCATTGGGATGTTCTGAGATTGTCAAAGCTGCTGTAGAAATGCAAGTTTTTCTTTTAGATGGTAACTTGGTGTTAACGCTAAACTAATCATCTAGAAACTCAGCTAACGTTCTGCGGACATAGGTTTGAATCCCATCACAGCAGATGGAGGAATTTGAATTCAATTAAAAAAAACCTGAGATTGGATATCTACTGATGACCATAAAATCATTGCCAATTGTCAAAAACCATCTAGTTCTCTAATGTCCTTTAGGGAAGGAAATCTGCCATCCTTACCCAGTCTGGCCTACGTGTGACTCCAGAGCCACAACAATGTCATTGACTTTCAACTGCCCTCCAAGGGCAACTAGAGATGGGCAATAAATGCTGGCCAGCCAGTTACACCCATGTCCAACGAATGAATAAAAAAAATCGCCTCCCGTTAGTGAATATTTATATACATAGCTACACTTCAAACTGAGAACCTTGCTTTTTCAAAGCACAAAAGTTATGGGAAATTGTATTATTTAAAAAGTGGAAATGGATCAGCTAGATCATCAATATCTTTTCCCAAAGATAGATAAAACTAGAGGGCATAGATTTAAGGTGAGAGAGGAGAGATACAGGAGGGTCCAGAAGGGTAATTGTTTCACACTGAGGATGGTGAGTGTCTGGAACAAGCTACTAGAGGTAGTAGTAGAGGCAGGTACAATTTTATCTTTTAAAAAGCATTTCGACAGTTAGGTGAATAAGACGGGTACAGTGGGATATGGGCCAAACACAGGCAATTGGGACTAGCTTAGGGTTTAAAAAAAAGGGCAATATGGACAAGTTGGGCCAAAGGATTTGTTTCCATGCTGTAAACATCTATGACTCTAAATTTGATGGATTACTGCCAGTGTTAAATCACAGTTGATTGGAAAATCTAAACGTGTGTGTGCATGAAGTGTAAAATATCCCGTTCCACAGAATTTTAACAATTTGTGTCTCAAGCAGTCCAAAGCTCAGAAAGAAAAATGATTATCTGGTTTCTATGTTAACAGTAACATTTAAGATAATACAATAATTGTCCAGTGAACTCGATAACTACTACCATTTAGTCAGATTTTGTATTGTCAGCTTCATTTCAGCCTTTCAATCTCTCATTTATTTCAAAAGGCAGACAGTAGGAAGTTACAAGGCCAATGTGCAAAGGAAAACAAGTAAAACTGAATTATTTACAGGCTGAATAGTATGTCAAAACAGTCAGACATGCAAAGATCCTTGCACCACATTTCAGTAAAGATCAAATTAGTTCACAAAATTTAAAACATTCTTCTTTAAGAAGATATCTTATGGACAGATAAAGGACGGATGAAGCAGTTTTCTGTGGATCTGCATGAAGTGATAAAACCATAGAATCCCCCACAGTGCATAGAATCATAGAACCATACAGTGCAGTACAAGACCATTTGGCCCATTAGTTCTGTACTGACCATAATCACATCCAGGTCCTATTACTGTAATGCCACATATTTACTTGCTAATTCCCCTGACAGTAGAGTCAATTTAGCATGACCAGTCAACCTGAACCTTTGGAGTGTAGGAGGAACCCAGAACACCCAGAGGAAATCCACACAAACATGGGGAGAATATAGACAGTGACCAGAGGCAGGAACTGAAACCAGGTCCCTGGAGCTGCAAGCAGCAGTGCTAACCATTGTGCCACCGTGTCGCCCAAAGGCTTCAGAAAATCTGAAGCGAATTTTCAGTGTGTTTGTGTGAAAGTAGACATCTGATCAATCTGCATTACAATATCTGCCATGTAAAATTGTGAATATCACAGCATACCTTGTGATATTGGGCCTTAGGGATGATGTTAATACTGTCCACGCTGTGCAAACTGGGCAGATAGGCAGTTAAAATCATCCAAGGCACCCAGCTGCTGAGGTCCTGCTCTCTTCTCCCCACGGCTTCTGATTGCAACACACCTTCTGGGACTTCTTGTTTTTATATACAGCTTGAGCTCCGATTTCATTATTGGGCCTAGAGGCTACTTTAACCAAAGGATAGCACGAGGTCACCAATGTGGCTTTTACATCAGGCTGCCTTAGCAGCGAGATATTAGGTGCATTCTCAATTGTTTACCCATTGCTGAGAAATGTGCCTTCACTAACAATTTCTAAGACTATGGCAAGCTTTGTTGTGACTGCCATATTGATGGTGAAAGGGCTGATGACATCTATTTTCCTGTCATGTCAAATATCTTCCATCGCAGAATGCCTGCTGGCTCCAGTACACAATCAAACTGGAAATAATCAGCCATAGAAAAAGGGGGCATTTCCAAAGACATCCGTTCTTATTTGAACAATGCCTATCTGAAAACCTTATTACAAAGTCTAAGTGGGACGCAATGCGTAGGTGTGAATGTGTGGTGGTGCTTGGGAAATATAATATAGACTCTCCTGCCAGTCTGCGCAACACTCACTTGTGTAAAGCTCATCCCATGATGCATCAATCTATAATCCAATGAGTCTGTCTTAAAATCACGCAATAATTATCCTTTCTTTTGTTCTTTGTGCTACATACCGAGGTTAATTGAGACAATGTATCAACTAAGCTGTCCAATGCAAGGCCATTCCACAGCCGAGAAGATACTTTGTTCCCCGATAAACAGCAAACAAAACGGCCACACAAAACAACTACATTTTAAAGAGAACATTGTTTGCAATGTTCAAAATACAATTAAGCAATGTATTTAAGCAATCAAAGCACTTTCATTTTCATAGATCTTAACACATCAGCTGGCAATGTTACACCACAGTACATTGTATGAGAAGTTGCCAACCTCCTGGCTTGGCTCTTCCAACAATGCAATGATTAAACACTCTAATAAACACAATTTGTAATTTGAGAATGTTCAAATCTACCTGTCAAATGGTTCATGTACTTGGAGACTTTATACTTTCTATTCTCTCAAAAGTCTATTAAGATGCTGAATGTTTATAATTTTCTATAATTTAATAGCTCCATGCTAACACTCTCATCTCTTAACCAGAAGATTACAAAAAGTTGTGTCAGCAGCCCTGAAAGAAAGGCAATATTGTTTCCAGGTCAACATGGTGGCTTGGAAGGGAACTAGCAGATGGCGATTAACAAAAGCAGAAGATGCTAGAAAATCTCAGCAGGCCTTCAGTGGGAACCATTCCCTCCAGGATATCCTGGCCCACTCGTCCATTGCAACCAATACCTCACCCCCTTACCAAGGTACCTTCTCAGACAATCAAAAGGTGCAACATCTGTCCCTTTACTTCCTCCCTGCTCACCATCCAAGGACCCAAACATTCTTTCCAGGTGAAGCAGTGCTTCACATGCACCTCCTTTAATTCAGCCTATTGCATTCACAGCTCTCAAGGTGGTCTATTTTATAAAGGAGAGACCCAAACACAGACTGGGTGACTACTTTGCAGAACACTTTTGCTGCATCTGCAGGCAGGACCCAGACCTTCCTAATGCTTGCCATTTCAACACACCATCTTGCTTTCAGGTCCATATATCTGTCCTTGGCCTGTTGCAATGTTCCAGTGAAGCTGAATGCAAACTGGAGGAACAGCACCTCATTTTCTGATTCGGCACATCACAGCCTTCCCGACCGAAAATTGAATTCAACAACTTCAAAGTACGAACTCTTCCATCCACCTTCACTCCATTTTCATTCATTTTATATTATGTCATTTGACCTTATTCATTTATACATATATTCTTTAAAATGTTTTTAATTTTAATTTCTTCCATCATTTCATTTTTCCACCCTTTTAAAATCTTGATTTCCATCATTTTCCCCACCATGGTCTGCCCTCCCCCCACTCCATTAGGGCTTTCTGCGATTTACACATTCTGCTCTCGTAATGGACCACTATTAGTGCCTTTCTTAGCCATAATCACCACTATTTACATTCCTTTTGTCTTTATGTCTATGACATCTTTGTCAATTTCCCATCTTCAACCTAACACTATAAAAATCACCCTATTTTCTATTACCTTCAACTCTGACAAAGAGTCATTCTAACTCAAAATGTTAGCTCTGTTCTGTCTTCACAAATGCTGATGTAGAGATGCCGACGTTGGACTGGGGGTAAATACAGTAAGAAGTCTGACAACAGCAGGTTTAAATACAACCAATTTATTTGATAGTAAACTCACAAGCCTTCGAGCCTCTGGTCTTTGTCAGGTATCTTCATTCACCTGATGTCAGACTTCTTACTGTGTTCACAAATGCTATTAGACCTGCTGAGATTTTCCAGCATTTTCTGATTTTGTTTCAGATTCCAGCATCTGCAGTAAATTGTTTTTATGAGAGTAGATGGTGATGCTCCCATGTATCTGCTGTTCTTTCCCTAATAGTAGAGATCCCAAGTTTGGAAGGAGCTTTGGTGGGTTGCAGCACTGCAACTTGTAGATGGCACACACTGCTGCTCCTGTGTGTCAGGGGTGCCAATCATCGGGCTATTTTGTCGTGGATGATGTCAAGCTTCTTGAGTGTTGTAGGTGCTGCACTTATCTGGTAAATTCCATCACATTCCTGACTTGTGTATTGTAGATGCTAGACAGGCTTTGAGAATCAGGAAGTGAATGACTCTCCACAGAATTCCCAGCTTTTGGCCTGCTCTTATAGCCACAGCATTAATATGGCAAGTCCAGTTCAGCTTCCGGTCAATGATAACTCCCAAGGATATTGATTGATGAGGGATTCAACAATGATAATGCTACTGAATGTCAAAGGGATATGATTAGATTCTGTCTTGTTGGAGATGGCACTTGTATGGCACAACTGTTAATTGTCACTTGTCAGCCCAAGCTTGAGTGTTGTTCAGGTTTTGCTGGAGATTAATGTAATACTTAAATACCTGAGGACTCATGAGCAGTGTTGAACATTGTGCAATTATCAAACACCCCCACTTCTTATCTCATGATGGTCACTGATGAAGCAGCTGAAGATGTTTAGGTTAGGACACTACTCAGAGGATCTCCTGCAGTGTCTTCCTGACACTAAAATGATTGACCTTCAACAACCACAAGCATCTTCCTAGTGCTCAGTATGATTTCAACCAGTGGGGAATTTCTTCCTGATTCACTTCAACTTCAGTTTTTCAGAGATTCTTTGACACCACACTCAGTTGAATGCTGTCAAGGACAGGAAATATCACCTCCTCACCTCTTGAGCTCAGCTCTTTTATCAATATTTGGACTAAGGCTGTAATGAAGTCAGGAGCTGAATGACCCTGGCAGGACCTGAACTGAACACCAATCAGCAGGTTATTGCTGAGAGAGTGCCACATGACAGCACTGCAGACAATACATTTCATCGCTTCATTGATGCTAAGAGGAGGTTAATGGGGTGACAGTTGTTTGGGTTAGATTTGTCCTGCCTTTTGTGGGCAGGACATAGTAGGGAAATCCTCCACATTTCCAAGTAGATGTTGATGTTGTAGCTGTACGGGAACAGCTTGGCTAGGGGTTGTGGGTCATTTTGGAGCATATTGTTACGGCCCTTAGCCTAGCCTGTATCTTCAGCCACTTTTTGATATTTATTAGGGATTAATCAGATAGGGTGAAGATTGGCATCCATTTTACTGGAGGAGGCTGAGATAGGTCATCCGCTTGCTGCTTCTGGCTTAAGGTGGTTACAAATGTTTCAGTACTGTCTTTTGTATGGGCTAACCCATCATTGAGGATGGAATATTTGCAGAGCTTTCTCCTGCAGTGAGTTGTTTAATTGTCTACCGTCATTCACAGCTGGATGTGGCAGGACTGCAGAGCTTAGATCTGATCTGTTGGTTGTAGGATCACCTGGTTCTGTTTATCACTTGCTCCTTCTGCTGTTTGGCATGCAAGTAGTCCAATGTGGTCGCTTCGCCTAGTTAACAACTCATTTTTAGGTATATCTAGTGCAGCTCCTTCTTTCCCCAGCCAGTGTCCCATGAATTTGAACCCATTTCTTCCATACCAACCTTTGACCACATTTTTACCTTTTTAAGCTTATTGATCCTGTGCCAATTAGCATAGGATCAGGTAGTAATCTGGTAGATAGGTTCAGCTAGTAATCAGAGATTATTCTCTTTTTTATAATTTATAATTGAGCACCCAGCTGCTCATATTCCTTTACTGACCAAAAGAAGGCCTGCTATAGTCCTGTTAAGTGCCTGAATAGTGCTTGATACAGTGTGATTTCCATAAAGGAGGTGATACAGGGCTCTCACTGACTTTTCAGCCACTGATCCAAACATGCACCATCTCCATTAAATAGTGCTTAATGTATACATCAATCTTGTGCTTTAATCCAATGTCAGGAGATAAAAAAACATATATCTACACTGAGCCCTTCGCAACATCAAGATATCCCAAAATTCTTTAGAGCCAATTAAGTACTTTCGAAGTGTAACCACAGTTGTAATGAAGGAGAGCAGGAATCAATTTCTGCACTGCAAGCTCTCAACAAGAGCAACCAGTGATTGACCGGGCTGGGAGGGGTGCATTTCATGTGGCAATTGACCAAGCTGGAGATAGGGCGATCAACCAGGGAAGCCAGCGATCAGAAGGAGCATACTATATCCAAAGGGGTGCCTGACAGACCTTTCGCACAGAACACAGAGAGATATGCGCAAGTGCAATTGCATCTCCAACTTTCTTACAAGCTTCAGCCTCACTTCTCTTTCTGCTGGCATCAAATTGCATTTTCGGACTCACCCAAGAAACAGCTCGGAACCTCTCATATTTTCATGCTCGTTTGACATTCAGAATTGCTTTGTAACATCGCCCCCAGCACCTCTGATAGTGCAGCACTCCCTCAGTCCTGCATAGGGAGTTAACCTAGCTTGCCTACTCAAGTGTCTCGAGTAACACTGTGAATCCATGGCATTCTAACTCAGAGTTTAGAAAGCTGTTCATGGTTAGCTTCTAAATTATCACCCAGGCAAGTGTTATCCCTGTCGTATGATAACTTTTCATCTCACATTCACTCTCCTTGAATTAGCTCCTCATCTCAGTTGTCACTTTGTTTTTGCTTTGAGATTGTCAACTTATTGGGAGGGTGGGGAGCGAGATTATAACCTACAGCCCTCAACAATATTATCGTGTGACACTGGGTGATGCTGCGTGCTCCTTTGACATGTGTAACTGTATTTATACAATGTTGGACACATCAGTTACAATACAGATCTCAAATGGAAGAATCATAAAATGCTAAAAAAGGTAATAATTTGAAGTGTTATTGCAAACTTTTTTTAAGTAAGCCTATTGTTTAGAAAATTGATTCTGAGGCAGTATATACAGTTCCTAAAGTGTACAGTGTCTCCCAGCCTGTGTGCTGCTTTGAAGTCTATCTGAGTTTGTGAGCTGCCCGCAAGTGCTTAGACATATTAAGACGTTCCTTCCAACAATCCCAGTGTATTCATCTGCAACTTTATTGAAAGGTGACAGCATTGTGCTGCAGAATGGCAGGAGATTGATTCACACCTCCAATTTCCCCTCACGTTGGGATGCTCAACCTGAGCTGGGTCATTGGCAGAAAGCACCAAGCTGAGCTAAGGCCCTTTTCCTGCGGGGAGGAATAATTGAGGGCAAGTCAACCAAGACTACCCTGGTGCACCTGGTTATGGAGTGGCATTAGCAGAAATCCTTGTAGTTGGTCATCTGCTCAGCTTCTCTGCTGGAGGCACGCAGACGGCACAGGTAGTTTAGATTTTTTTTAAAAAAATGAACATTGAAGTATTGATGATAGCAAGGCAAAAATATAAGTCAGACGTATTTTGGAAAGATCTTTAAATAAAACTCTGTACTTTTTCTCTGACAAACACGCGATCATTGTCTGTCAAATCTTCAAACATTCCAGCAGCTTCACCATTCACAGGACATTCTGACTTTGCATTAATTGTTTACCTTAAAATTCAGAGGTTTGTGCACTTAAATAAAATTCAATTATTTCAAGGTGTATATCTAAAGATATTGAAAGCTGCCAGATAATCAATAATGTTCCATTATTTGCACTGCTTATATATATAATATATAAGATTTATATCTATTACGTATATGCATATATATATATATAAATTTTGCCAAAAAACAATTGAGAAGAAAGCTTCAATAGAAAAGACAAAGCTTTCTACAGCATCTTAATATTGACTGAATTCAGTATGAACCTGTTCAATGACTAGAAAATAACTCTGCAGCTCCCTCTAGTCGGGGTTGCCTAGTAACCACTGAGGACCATCTATATTAACCCTTCCCTTCCCATTCTTTTGCTGCTGTCACAACTTGTATTTATTTTAATAGTATGAATTCCTCACTTTTCTCTCCTGCCACCCCACCTAAGAGGCAAATATCTCCCAGTTAACCAAATTTACAACGAGACAGGAAGTTTTTTTTAACGGTCAACATATTGTATGGATGTCAAGGCAGTTTTCACCCCGGCTTCATCCAGGGTTGCTTCATTTACAGGTATTTTCAATGCCCAAAGTAGAGGTGAAACAATGTGCCACTGGGCTTACGGCGTCAGACAACTGAGTGACCGGAAGCTGAAAGGATACTTGGGAAAGAGTGACAATAACCTAATTAGTTTCACATTGAAAATAGTTAAAAGAGAAGGAGTCCACAGTCAGTGTGCTGGACTGGAAATGAGTTAATTTCCATGGACTGAACAGGGATCTGACACAAATTAATTGATTGGAAAAATAGCAGATTAAACACAGATCAGCAAATATATTCAAATATGAGGTAGGAAAGGGGCAGGTGGATAACATTATGATTTTGAGTAAAGAGCGTGTGCCAAAGAGATTCCAGCAAAAAAATAGACTTCAAAAGTGATATAAATGAAGGGAGTTACAAATAAGAAAACAATGATAAATATTAAAGTGTAAAATAAGAAGAAAACAACCAGATTAAGGTTATGACCAAGGACATAAAAAAACCACATGCACAGCATGAAGAAAAATAAGAAGGACATTATAAGCACTGAGTGAGAGAAAGGACGATCAAAGAGTAGAACACTTAGGAACAAAAGAATGTTCTGTATTTGAGCAGAACGGGATCGCAGAAATCCCAAATAAGTATTCTGCCCCTTTTTGCTTTATGGAGCACATTGAAAGTGGGGTAGTGAATGTACCTACTAAGATATGAAAATAGTTCATGAACTGAAAATAAAATGGGCACAGATATTCCAGAATATGGAAGGAGATTGTGGGAGACTTAAGAGAGGAGCTAACCAATATTTTCAAATGTGAGTTGTTTCAAAAGCCTGTGAGGTGGCAAGTATCACATCACTGTTTTGAGAAAGGTACAAAGCATGAGTTGGAAATTCTGAAATAGGGGCATGTGTAAATTTTAGAATTAAAAATATTGCATGAAATTAGTTAACATTTAGCAAATTAAAGGCTAATCATGGATAATTAGCAACAATTTGATCAGCTAGGTCACACATGACTAATTAGATTTTTCAAGGCAGTTATAGAACATGTGGGTAAAGTGAAAGGGGAGACAGTATATTATAGGAATTTACAAAAGCCATTCAATAATATCCTATGTAAATTTAAGCTCATATTATAAAAGACAAAGGACTGCAGGAAGCAACATATAACAAAGATAATTCCAATCTATAATTATCTTGCAATTGTGTCTTTGCCTATATATGCCATGTTTGTGAATTTACTCACATGATGAAGGAGCAGTGCTCTGAAAGCTTGTGATTCCAAATAAACCAGTTGGACTTTAACCTGATGTTGTGAGACAAGTAACAGAAAGCAGAGAACAGGGATATAAGAATGATTTTGGATTAGCAATATGTCTGAGTGTGGCCCATGGGTCCTTGCTTTGTTTTCTGTGCAACCAGACAGGAAGATTTTTGAAGAACAAAACAATATTAAAGCTGAATGATGAAAACAATGAGAAAGGATGAAAAATGACGAGAAAGAAAGATAACGATTGCTATTTGGCAGAGTTTAATAGGGCAGGTTGATGGATGGCAGATGCAGTTCAGTACAGAAAAATTAAAACTGGTACATTTCAGGAAAATAAACCATGAAAGGAAGTGTATCCCAAATGGAGGATTCTTAACAGAATTGGGACAGTCAAGGTTAAATCAAGCTTCCAAATAATAAAATGTTTTGAGAAGAGATGATTTGTGCCTGTTAATTAAAGACTTGTCATAAAGGGGGAACTCAGGATTGTCATTACAAGAAAGGGGAAAGTTTTAGGATGTGCTTGTACAGGGAGTTATTGAGCACATGGTCACTGGGACAAAGGATATGAAACATATCTGGAAAAAGAAGCAGAGAAGAGCTATTGGAATTGATTGTGCCAGTTGTGTTTATTTATATCTGGTTTGAATGATCCTACAAAAGCTCAATGATCAAGATAAAGAGATATTTTTAGACTTTTACTCAAACTCAAATGATTTAAAAATCCTCCTTTACAAAATAAATTTCTTCTCAATCTGTTGAACAGTTTGGATTCAAGGCGATGAGCAAAGTGCCAATTCCATCACCTCTCCCTACCCTCATAGTATAAATCCCTATTGACTCTCTTTCCTCTCAATTCTGATGAAGAGTCATCTCGACTCGAAATATTGGCTTGATTCTCTCTCCACGGTGGCTGCCAGATCTGCTGAGATTTTCCAGCATTTTTCTGTTTTTGTTTCAGATTCCAGCATCCACAGTATTTTGTGTTTATGGCAGTGTACAAAATGTCCTAGGTCCAATCATCTTCAGCTGATTCATCAATTACCTTCCCTCCATCATAAAGTCAGAAGTGGGGATGTTCGCTGATGACTGATACTGTAATAGTCTGTTTATAAATGCCGTAAATCTGGACAATAATCAACTTGGGCTAATAAGTGGCAAGTGCCAGGCAATGACCATCTCCAAAAAGAGAGAATCTGACCATCACCCCTTGACTTTAATAGAATCACCATCACTGAGTCCATCACTATCAACAATCTTTGGGTTAGCATTAACCAGAAACTGAAATGGACCAGCTATCTAGATACTGTGGCTACAGAGCAGGTCAGAGACTTGGAATTCTGCAGCAAGTATCTCATATCTCACGTCCTGACTCCCCAAAGACTGTTACCAACTATAAAGCATAAGACATGACTATGATGGAGTACTCTCTCCTTGTCAGGATGAGTGCAGTTCCATGAACGCTCAAGAAGCTTGACACTATCCATTCACTCCCTCCGCCACTGACAGCAGTGTGTACCATCTACAAGATGTGCTGCAGCAACTCACCAAGGCTCCTACGACAGCATTTTCCGAACCTGCAACATCCATCACCTCAAAGGACAAGGGCAGCAACTGCATGGGAACAACTCCATCTGCAAAGTATCCTCTGAACATCTCACCATTCTGGCTTAGAAATAAATTAACTATTGCTGGAACAAAGTCCTGGAACTCCCTCCCTAACGGAACTGTGCAGGTATCGACAACACATGGACTGTGGTGGTGTAAGGCAGATCATTACCAGGTTCTGGGATGGACGATAAATGTTGGCCTAGCATGTGACGCCCACATCCCATGAATGAGCAAATAGAAAGTAATATGAAACCAGTGCAGAAATGTTCACCGTGCATGATGCGGCCCATTTATTTCAAATTCTAATTAACTTTCAATTCAAGGAATAAATTTAAATACAAAACTGTGTGCAAACATAAAATATATCACAATAAGCATTTTTTGTTGCCTTGTAAATTGTCTACCAAATTTCAGCTGGATAAAGAACATTACAGAAAATGATTTCAGCTAAAATGATGTCAAATGCTTTATGTTGTCTCTGTTTGACTGAATTACTTATTGAATGATTACATGGACTGTAGAACAAGAACTTAAACCAGCTATTCTTTCTTGGCAAACAATGCATCTTTCACAATTTCTCCCATATTCTACTTCTTGTTTCTATCTATTTGTGCTTTAATGTGTTTATTTATTCATCTGCATGGTTTTATTCTATTTTGCATAGGATTATATGGAGTTTATATTGAAACAGAGAAACTAGAAGCAGGAGTAGGCCATTCGGCCCTTCGAGCCTACTCCACCATTCATTTTGATCATGCTTATCATCGAATTCAATATCCTGATCCCCCCATTCACCCCTCACCCTCCCCCATATCCCTTGATTCCTTTAGCCCCAGGAGCAATATTTCCTTCCTTCTTGAAATCAGACAACATTTTGGTTCAACTATTTTCTGTGGTAGTGAATTCCATACATTCACCAGCCTCTGGATGAAGAAATTTCTCCTCACTTCAGTGCTAAAAGGTTTACCCCTTAGTCTCAAACTAAAACTCCCCCTAGTTCTCTACTCACACCACACCCACCCTCCATTCCGTCGCTGCCCGCCCAACCACATTGGGAACATTCTTTCTGAACCTACCCTGTCTAACTCTGTTAGAATTTTATAAGTTTCTATTAGATCCCCGCTCATGCTTCTAAACTCCAATGAATATTCAGATATTCACCAATGCCATGCTTATTCCCTGTATCAGTTTCCTCTCACCCTATTTAATTCATCTTATTTAATTAATGTATCTCCCTATCTTTTTTTCCTCAGTTCCCCATAAATGCAGTTATGCTTTGATTATTTCACTGAGCTCTATCCTATGGATTCTGCACACAGGCAAATAATGGTCAATAGCCTGTAATTTTTTAGCTCATATTATTTTGGATTTCTGGCTCTTACTGCCCTGCTACTGACCTGGGCAAAGATTTAAATGCGGAGAATTAAGCACTTCACAGCTCATTTATACGTTGAGTAGACAGCAGCTAGCATTTTGCGTAGAAATTATTTCTGTGCTATAGCAGCACACACGATACAGTTAGCGTCCATGTACGTTAAAGTTTGTTTATTAATGTCACAAGTAGGCTTATACTAACAATGCAATGAAGCTACTGTGAAAATCCCCTTGTCACCACGGTCTGGAACCTGTTCAGGTACACTCGGGAAGGCGTTTGCTTGGCTAATGCACCTAACCAGCACGTCGTTTGGACTGTGGGAGGAAAGCCATGCGGACATGGGGAGAACATGCAGACTCCGCACAAACAGTGATCCAAAGCAGAAATCGAACACAGATCCCTGGCACTGTGAAGCAGCGGTGCTAACAACTGTGCCAATTGCTGCTCCCATTACTACCATGGTGCATGCAATAGAGTAAAGTCTATTATACATGATATTGATTATATTATTTATGATTTTAATTTTTGTATATAGACAGAACAATCACCTATCAAAGCTTTGCTAATCAGTTTCATTCACTCAGTAAAAGATTTAATGACAATGACATGAATCTCCCTGGAAGATAAGCAAACGTTACTTTCCTGGTGCCCCTAAAGTGATGCAGAACTCTGACCCATCAAGCAGGACATGTTTCACATTGAATAGTTTCATCAATGGTGAATGTCTGGACCAGTTTCCGTAAATAGGAAGCCTCATGCCTGTTATAACTATAATGAACTCTCAACCTATTCTGGCATTTAAGAAAGCACATGCCTGTTATGCTGTGTGATCATTAGAATCTGTATAAATATTATGTTAACTGAACCAGAAGCTAGTCACTGGTTCTTTAATAATGGAAACATTCAAATTTAATCTTGTCATGATTCGGAATGTTTTAAACATATATGCACTTAAATTAAGATGATATTGAATATTTATGATTTCAGAATCATCATATTCACGTGTATAGCAAAGTGATGTAGTATAATTACATTTAATTGCATGATTGTATCACATTCAAAAAGTTAGATTTAGGCTTTTTGATTCTTCGGCAACACTGTTTTAAATTGGAAAAAATGTTTTTTTAGAAGTATATTTTTTCATGCTGAAAGGAAGGAAACATTTTGCTCCTTATTAGCTTATATGAAATATAGCTGGTGATATCCCCACCATTATTCACATAATGCCATGCTATCTTTAATATCCTGCTAAACTAAAGGGGGGGGAGTTTTCCTGTCCTGCCCACCACAGGAATCGTAATGGGCAGGGGGGGGCAGACCATGCAAAGGATTGCAACAATGGGTGGGATTTTCCGGTTTTGGGGACATCACAGCCAGAAAATCCATAGGGCAGGATTTTATCGGCACATCTGCCCAAGGTTTGTACAATCCTGCCTGAGGCCAATGGAGAATGCTGTTCTCCGAGCCTTGCCCAACCCCAAAATCGGGGCAGGCGTGTCAGTAAAATTCTGGCCATAGAGTCTTTCAGATGAGACATTAAGTCTTCTCAGGTAGACATAAAGATTCCACATCATTACTTCCAAGAGGATCAATATTTATCTCTTAACTAATATCACTAAAGAAAAAGGTGACCTAGTCATTCCCTCTTTACTGCTTGTGGAAGCTTACTTGCAAATTGGCTTCTATATTCTTAGATTACAGCAGTAATTATGCTTCATTTGCTATAAAGTGCTCCAGGATATCCTGAATGATTCAATATAAATGTATATTCTTTCATTTCTTCTTTATATTATTTAAAAATGTAACACTTGATGCAAGGCAAGCTTTGCAGATCCAATTGTTTCTTGTATTAATGTTTATAGCAAAATGATCCCACATGGGAGACTGATAAAGAAGGCACATGGGATCGGGAGTAACTTAGCAAGTTGGATTCAAAACTGGCTTAGTGGTAGGAGACAAAGGGTTTTTTTGTGTTAGCTCCTTTATTGGGATAGATAGAAATAATGATATATATAAACAATATAAATGATAATGTGGTGGGGGTGGAATGTTAAATTATTTTGCAGATGACACGAAGGTTGGAGAGTGGCTAAGAGTGAGGAAGGAGTGCCTGAAAATATAGGTGGCTTGGTCAGATTGGTAAATCAGTGGCAGATGGAATTAACCCTAAAGAATGCGAGGTGAAGCACTTTGGAAGGAATAACAAGACAAGAGTGTATTCAATGAATGGCAAGATTCAAGGAAGCTCAGAAGAACAGAGGGATTTTGGGGTGTGTGCCCACAAATCCCTGAAGGTTTCAGGACCAGTTAATGGGGTAGTTAAGAGCGCATATGCATTTAATAGTTGTGGCGTAGATTATAAGAGCAAGGAGATTATGTTGGAGCCGTGCAAAACTCTGTAGAGTTAGGCCACAACTGGAGTGCTGTGTGCAGTTCTGGTTGGTTCACTACAGGAAGGGTGATTGCATTGGAGAGGGTACAGAGGATGTTCACCAGGATGTTGTCTGGGATGGAGCACTTCAGTTATGAAGAGATAGGCTCAAGTTGTTTTCTTTAGAGCAGAGTGAGGGGGTGGTTTGATTGGGGTATTTAAGATTGTGAAGGACATGGTCAGGGTCGATCAGAAGTAGCTGTTCCCTTTTGTTGAAGGGTCAATAATGAGGGGGCATCATTTTAAGGTGTCAGGCAAGTGGCTTAGAGGAGATTTGAGAAAAAGCATTTTCACCCAGAGGATGGTGGGAGTCTGGAGTGCACTGCCCAGGAGGATAGTTGAGGCGGGAAACCTTACAACATTTAAAAAGGGCATGGATGAACACTTGAAATGTTGTAACATTCAAGGCTATGGGTCAAGTGCTGGGAAACAGGATTGTCAATATAGTTTAGTTTTATCAGTACAGATTTGATGGGCCGAAGGACCTTTTCTGTATTGTATGACAATATGACTCTATGGGCTTGGTTTTATCATTCTTATTCTAAGTGCTGAATCTGGGCGTAATGCAGATCCAACTTAGAAATCTGCTTTCAGGCGCCCCCATATGCAGTCGGCCTGAACAAAAATCTCCAGTCCCATTTGCGCTATCCGTGGGCTTAGCAAGACCAGAACGATTGGAGCTCTGAACTGTGCATGCGCAATTAGAAAAAAATTTGAAAAAGCACATCCGTATCAGATCATTCCCGGGCTGCAGAAAGCGGAGGAAGTGACCCGGGAATGAAAAGTGAGAGCAAGAGAGCTCATACACATCACCGTCCCCTTATCTACCCCCTCACTACCCACACACATCACCGTCCCCTTATCTACCCCCTCACTACCCACACACATCACCGTCCCTTATCTACCCCCTCACTACCCACACATCACCGTCCCCTTATCTACCCCCTCACCTACCACACACATCACCGTCCCCTTTATCTACCCCCTCACTACCCACACACATCACCGTCCCCTTATCTACCCCCTCACTACCCACACACATCACTGTCCCCTTTATCTACTCCCCCACTACCTACACCAATCACCACCCCTACCCCCTCCCCTTCTCACCGATCACCACAGAGTGGCAGTGAACCCCCCTTCCCCCCACCAGAGATCATTTACACCCCCCAGCAGAGATCCATCTGCCCCCTTCCACCAGAAATGCATCTGCCCCCCTTCAAAGAGCCATCTGACCCGCCCCCACCAGTGGTGAGCAATCGGATCTCCACACCCCACCTCCCTCCTCTCACATCCCCCCACCAGACAACGATCTGGCCTTATTCCTTCCCCTCGACAATGAACTGGCCTCACACCCCCCTCCCCAGAGAATGGTCTGGCCTCACTCCCCTCCCCTCCAGAGGAACATCTGACTGCCTCCTTCCTGCACCCCTCCCTCCCACCACCACCACCACAACCACCACCACTGATCTGAGTCAGAGAGCCGTTGGAAACTCTGAACACACTCTTTAGAAGCTGGAGTGCCTGATTCAGACTTTTATTTAGTAGGTCCATTACGGCACAGACTGGTGAACATGGTGATAAAGGGGGAAATGCTGATAAAGTTGGGCAGGCAGTTCATTAATTCAGTTAAAATGCATGCAAATGCATTTAAATTGTCATTGCATCCCTTTTGGATGTGAATCAAATTGCCGCCATTCCCGGGTTTTGGTAAAATGGCAATCTGCGTGGATGCAGGCACAGATTGTGTTAGTGGCCTGGCACCCAACTTTAATACATTTTTGCGCCCTAAAACAGGTGCGACGCAATGGTAAAATCAGGCCCTATGATTCTATAACACGATATGCAAAAAATGCTGCTTAAAGAAATATTTCACAAATTCTGCACTGGTGCTCTGAAATGTCTATATAACATGATCCATCAGGGCAGACATATGAAGCAGCTTAGACACTATCAAATTACACACTGCAATGCTTGATGGTAGTGGGTAGTAACAGCCAAACAAAATTATTACATCCTTGGCACCATATCAGAGAAATAGCAATTATAACTGTGAATTGTTGCAATTAGTAGCATGTCTGCACCCTTTGAATGTTCTCAAAATTATAACATCATTGAATATGGATCATTTTAGATTTCTATATGCACCTATTAAAAGTGGTGATACCTAGCCAAGTCTGATTATTGGCACACCGCCGATAATTGGAAAGATAAAAGACATGGCATTTCTAAACTGACAGATCTTCCAACAATACAGTGAAAGTCTGAAAATTGCAACATAGCTTCAAGTTTTGAAGCTTCTTTGCCACCATCAACTGATTTGATACACGTGTCTAGCTGCTTTCTGAGTTGTTAGTTGGTCATGGCACTCTTGAGTCTGTCAAAATAGGGGAAAGTTTAGGCTACTTTTTCTAAAATGTAAGATTGTTACAATTCTGTATAATCCCTCTAAAAGGCACAACTTGAAAATGTCTCTGATCATTTTTTTTTCTGGGTAATTGTACTTGTGTTTTTAGGCGGCTGAGAGTAATGTATCTAACAAGGCATAATAACCACAACACGCAGGAAGACAAATACCTGTATTGAACAGCAAGTTACAAAGCAGTAATTGCAATCCAGTGGTTACAAATTATACTGGGAACGGCTACATTAAAAGCTGGAATGATTAATGGAAGACCTCGGAACTGGTTTAAGTTGTACTGTCTGTAGTCATTTCCTTGGTATTCTCTCATAATGACAATGTGCAGTCAGTTAGCAACATTGGGTACTTGCAGGGGGAAAGAAGTATATCTTGAGAGGGGATTCAGTATATAAACGTAGCTGCTCGTCACTTTGTGCCTTATCTCGCACAGAAACATTTCAAAATGCTTTGCACTCAATTACTTTCAATTGCATTGGCTGGATATTCAGCAGCTATTTTGTGCACAACAAGATCCCACAGGTGGTAATTAATCAGCTATATTTTTGTATAGCTGGTATTGGTTGAGCAAAGCACCTTTTCTAGGAGCCCTAGAAAACTCTTTGCTATTTTTTCAAATAGCAGTGCGCATGGAAAGCAAGATAAGGGTTTAGATAAAAATGCACAAAATGAGGGAGCTGACAAAAGCTCAAGATAGTTGGACCCTCCCGTACGATTTTCAGTATTTGCCATGTCTAAAAAGCTTTTAATCTAAACATTAGCATTGGAGATTCAAATGTTGTGTGATATGGGGGTTGTGTGAAATGATGTGTTTTATGGGGTTTTGCATTTTGGGAAGGTAAGGAGGTCACGTAGGCGGCATAGTAGCACAGTGGTTAGCACTGCTGCTTCACAGCTCCAGGGGCCTGGGTTCAATTCCCAGCTTGGGTCACTGTGTGGACTTTGCATATTCTCTTCGTGCCTGCGAGGGTTTCCTCCAGGTACTCTGGTTTCTTCCCACAGTCCAAAGATGTGCGTGTTAGGTTGATTGGCCATGCTAAATTGCCCTTTAGTGTCCTGAGATGTGTAAAATTGGAGGGATTAATGAGTAAATATGTATGGATATGGGGGTAAGACCTGGGTGGGATTGTGGCTGGTGCAGATTCGATGAGCCGAATGGCCTCTTTCTGTACTGTAGGGATTCTATGATCTATGATATTATTTGGGAAACACTAATCTAAAGGAAAGACATCTGGGAGTACAAATCACTAAAAGCAGCCACATAGGTTAATAACATAAAGTTAGCACAGCACTGAAGATAATTTCTAAAGGGATAGGATTGAAAAGTAGAGAAACTATGCTAAGCTTGTACCAAGACTTGATTATGCCACACTTGGAATCCTGTGAGCAGTTCTGCTCTTCAAACAAGGATGTAGAAACACTGAAGGGGATGGAAAACAGGTATGTTTTTAAAATTAATTTATTAATGTCACAAATAGGCATTCGTTATCAATGAAATGATGTTACTGTGAAAATCCCCTAGTCATCACACTCCGTGCCTGTTCAGGTACACTTTGAGCGAGAATTTAGCATGGTCAATGCACCTAACCAGTACATCTTTTTGGTCTGTGGGAGGAATCTGGAGGACCCAGAGGAAACACACACAGACACAGGAAGAACATACAAACTCCACACAGTCATCTGAGATGGAACTTGAACTTGGCTCCCTAAGCGCTGTGAGAAAGCGGTGATAACCACTGTGCCACTGTGCCTGCCTCTGATAGGATTACATCAGAATTGCGACGCTAAACCAATTAGTAAAGAATAAACAGGCTGGATCTCTTTTCCCTTGAAAACAGAAGGCTAACAAATGGTCTAATAACAGTCTTTAAAATTATGAAAGGCTTTAATAGGATAGACACAGAGAGAGTATTTCCACTTGTGGGCAAAACTAGAGGCTATCACTGTACAATAATCACCAGGATATCAAATGGGGGATTCAAAAGAAAATTCTTTACCCCAAAGAATGGTTAACATTTGGAACTCACTATTTCAGAACAGCTGAATTGAATAATATAAGATGCATTTCAGGAGAGGATAGATAGGCATATGAAGGAGATGGGAAAGAAGGGTTTTGCTGAAAGAGTTAGATGAGGAAGGATGGACGAAATCTCATGTCAAGTAAAATTGTCAACAAGACCTCATTGGGCCAAATGGCCTGTTTCTGTATATTATCTGTAATTTTACATCTGCTTTGAAGAACACTATTATTTGACACTGGGATTGTGTGTCCTTTCTTCAGTATAACATTTTCATTTTTATCAAGTGGCTTTCTCTCCTTCAACTTTCTATGACTAATCCAATGGACACAGAAACAGGAATGTGGTTATTTCAGTCCTCAACACTGTTCTCCGACACAATAGGGTCATGGCTGATCTGCAACTGAACAAAGAACAAAGAAAACAGCACGGGAAACAGGCTTTTCGGCCCAACGAGTCTGTGCCGCCACTCCGATGTTCCCACTTCTACCCGTGATCCCTGTCTATGTTTATAGATCTATGGATTAAAAACCAAATTTGAGACAATTTAGGGAGAATTTGTTTTGCCAATTAGCCTAAGAGCACATCTTTGGGATGTGGGAGGAAACCGGAGCACCCGGAGAAAACCCACGCAAGCACGGGGAGAATGCGCAAACTCCCACAGACACAAGCCCAAATCCATGTATCTGCACAGCACAGCGATAGTCACTGAGCTGTCGTGTTGCCCATCAAATGGTCCAGGTCAAGCGTACACTAACGACGTGAAGCACTAGGATACTCCCAAAAAAATCCAAGAGCGGTCCTCTCACGACTCATCGTGTGTATGCCCCTCGTTAAACAACAAGGCGGACCAAAG
Source organism: Sphyrna mokarran (assembly GCA_024679065.1). Lineage (NCBI taxonomy): Eukaryota > Metazoa > Chordata > Chondrichthyes > Carcharhiniformes > Carcharhinidae > Sphyrna > Sphyrna mokarran. The sequence continues at coordinate 105,377,164 of JAGIQG010000008.1, read as the reverse complement.
AACCTGCAGGATAAAAACAAGAACATCAATATCATCATCTATTTACACACTTCCCAGGGACTCCCAAGGCTCATGATCCCTATTTTAAATCAGTTTTCCATACCCCTCCATTCCCACTCTGTTCATGTGCCCATCTAAGTATTTCTTAAATAACTCCAGAGTGCCTGCCTCCACCACTTTACTTGGCATCACATTCCATACCCCCACCACCCTCTGTGTGAAGAAACTCCCTCTAGCATCCAAATTATATCTTACCCCCCTCACCCTAAGCTCATGACCCCTCATGCTATTTGAGTCCATCCTAGGGAAAAGCTTAACTCCGTTTACTCTATCTATACCCCTCATAATCTTGTACACTCTATTAGATCTCCTCTAGGTCTACATCTTTCTAAGGAAAACAGCCCCAATTTGCCTAATCTCTCTTCGTAACTCAGATCTTTCATGCCAGGCAGCATCCTTTGATGTAGGGAGAAGAAGTCCTATTTCCAGACAGTAGAAGCCTGTTAATATTGCAATTAGACCAGATGATTACTGATGCATGAAAGGTAACTCAGATTTCCTCATGTGGTGTTTGGCCAATTGCAAAGCATACCTCTGCACTTTGCAGCATACCAAGATTCCAACACACAAGATCAGCTTGCTGTGCAATAGAGATACTTAACTGTAACTAGATTATGAGGACTGATGCAAAACTATTTATGATAACAGCAGGTATTATGGTCTCCAAATACCTGCCAAGAATGAAACTGGATGTTTTATTTTTCTGTATTGAAAGTCCTTACATATAAATGTTGGCACATGAAATTATTCCGTTTCTGTGACAAGCAGATAAAGTAACCAGTTCATACATTGTGTAACACACAGTGGAGAGACTTAACCTGACTCAATTTGGTGCATTGATAGGAATGCTGTCTATTTTGAACCAGACATGTAATCTTTCCAAATAGCATACTTGGGCATATCTTATGCAATTATAGATTTTCTCTAGAGTGCATGCCAAAAAAATCCTATTACTATGAGACCCGTTACATTGCATCAAGTGAACATCTCCACCCTGTTGTACCCTGGTCTACTGTTCAATGGTCCCCAGCTCATTCCTAGCAAAAATAGGTCTCACCAGTTATCAAAGAACTTACTGCAGAAAAGTAAGATGACATTCTGGCAGTCTTCTGCAGTATCAAAGGATAAATTTTGCATAGTGAATTTTCATTAAGTCGGTCCTGTGGAAGAAAAGATTTGATATCAAGTTTCCGTTAATTTGTCAGAAAGTTGTATATTTAAATCTATTTGAAACAGATTTGCAGGTTTCCTTTCACCATCCCATAAGCACTTAATGGATTTTCACGTCAATGAAGCTACTGCAAAACTAATTCCTGCGCATTCATGTGGAAGCTGTGTTATCTAACCAAGCTAATGGTAAATTAACCTCTTTGTTTGTTTCTAAGTTAGTCTCTATAAAGTATTTCAAACCTGAAGATACAATCACCACCTAATGCTGCTTAGCTCAACCAAAACTTAACAGGCAATAGGTGATGGTTAATTGATTGGACATCTTAATAAGAAAAGATAGACACTTGTGCAAAACTAAAGAGGTTGTTAATGTAAGAACATGCAAAATTGGCAAGAAGCAAAAGACCCAATGTTCCTCTTAATGGCTGGAGCATTAAAACTGAGGACATTCTCCTTGATACGCTGCAGCTTGTCATCCTTTGTAATGATTTAGTACAAGCAAGAGGCTCACTTTAGAGGGCTGAGTTTAGAGAGCAATTTAGTGTGGGACAGAAGTCACATATAGGAAGTACTTAGTACAGATGGTAGGTTTCTCATCATATCAGAGATGTGTGTGACGAGCTTCCCCCCCGCCCTTAGATTGAGATTTTCAACTTGCAGCGGAAACTTGGCTGGTGTCAGTTGTGCTTTTCACCTCTCACCTGCCATCACATCAAACGTGAAGAAGCTTGGAAAGCTGGAACACAAGGAGATAAGGTAGATGGAAGAACAAGGATTAGTTAATGAAAGCTCGAAGTTTACAATCAAATTCCAAAACTTACTGCCAGATAGTCCAGCCATTCGTTGTGTGCTTCACTGGCTTTACTTGATTTAGTATAGAGGAGACTTAATTTGTGTAATCCATCCTAACAGGAAGATTATGTATAGCTTACAATATCCTTGAAAGGAGGCCTTAAAACAGCTTTTGGTGTAACAGTGATACTTCTTTTTACACCGTGCTATTTCAAATTCACACTTAGAAACAAACTAAACACAATTTCTAAGTCCTCTACCGGTTGTTGACTAATTGAACGAGATTGATTGCTATAATTAGTCGGCAACTCCATTATCATTATAATGGTCGAATGGTAGATAGGGAATTAGATGGACCTTGGTATTTTTTTCCATCTATTGCATCTAACAATTCCCATTTTCCAAATGTACATCTTATAATGGATGTTTAAGAGCCAATCTAATGTTATCTGAAATTCAAGCTTTATAGTAGGTATTTTTATATTCTTGCATAGAATGTGGCTATTATTGGGCATTTGTTGCCCTCGAGAAGGGGTTGATAAGCCATCTTCTTGACTTACTATCCCAATAAATCCCAATCAATGAATTCCATATCCAATGAATTTACCAATGGTTAGGTGCATTGACATGAACAGGTACTGGAGCATGGTGACTGGGGGGAATTTCACAGTAACTTCATTGCAGTGTTAATGTAAACCTGACTTGTGACTAATAAATAAACTTTAAAAATTTTATACTCATAGAGTCATAGAGGTTTACATCATGGAAACAGGCCTTTTGGCTCAACATGTCCATGCTGCCCTTTTTTTAACAATTAAGCTAGTCCCAATTCTCCACATTTGGCCCATATCTCTTGATAGCTATCTTACTCATGTAACTATCCAAACACTTTTTAAAAGACAAAAGTCTACTCGCCTCTACTACTACCATCTCTGCCAGCTGGTTCCAGACACTCACCACTCTCTGGAAACATTGCTCCTCTGGACCCTTATGTATCTCTCCCTCTCACCTTAAACCTATACTCTCCAGTTTTAGATTCTCTTACCTTTGGGAAAAGATGTTGACTATCTAGCTGATCTATGCCCCTCACTATTTTATAGACCTCTATAAGATCACTCTTAAGTCTCCTATGCTCCAAAGAAAAAAGTCCTAGTTTTTTCCAGCCTCTCCTTATAACTCAAACATCAAGTCCTGGAGGCATCCTAGTAAATCTTTTCTGCATTCTTTCTAGTTTAATGATATCCTTCCTTTAATAGGGAAACCAAAACTGTACATAGTTTCAGTCCTACACTTTCCCACAAATTCTAGAACATAAGAACATAAGAAATAGGAGCAGGAGTAGACCATCTAGCCCCTTGAGCCTGCCCCTCCATTCAATAAGATCATGGCTGATCTGAAGCGGATCAGTTTCACTTATCCACCTGCTCCCCATAACCCTTAATTCCCTTATCTATCAGAAATCTATCTACCCGTGACTTAAGCATATTCAATGAGATAGTCTCCATCACTTCAATGGACAGAGAATTCCAGAGAGTCATTATCCTCTGAGAGAAGAAGTTCCTCCTCAACTCTGTTCTAAATGGACTCCCCCTTATTTTGAGGCTGTGCCCTCTAGTTCTGGCTTCCTTTCGAAGAGGAAAGAATCTCTCTATCTCTGCCCTATCTAGCCCCTTCATGATCTTATATGTCTCTATAAGATCACCCCTCAGCCTTCTAGACTCCAATGAGTACAGGCCCAATCTGCTCAATCTCTCCTCATAAGCTAAACCCCTCATCTCCGGTATCAACCCGGTGAACCTTCTCGGTACTTCCTCCAAGGCCAATATATCCTTTCGCAAATAAGGGGACCAAAATTGCACACAGTACTCCAGTTGTGGCCTCACCAGTGCCTTATACAGTTGCAGCAAGACCTCCCTGCTTTTATAATCTATCCCCCTCACAATAAAGGCCAACATTCCATTCGCCTTCTTGATTACCTGCTGCACCTGCAGACTGAGTTTTTGCAATTCATGCACAAGGACCCCTAGGTCCCTCTGCACAGTAGTATGTTGTAATTTTTCACCATTTAAATAATATTCCATTTTACTATTATTTCTTCCAAAGTGGATAATCTCACCTTTGCCAACATTATACTCCATTTGCCAGACTCTCGCCCACTCACTCAGCCTTTCCAAATCTCTCTACAGACTTTTCACATCCTCTATGCAATTCACTTTCCCACTCATCTTCTTATCATCAGCAAACTTTGTTACCTACACTCAGTCCCCTCTTCCAGATCGTCTATGTATATGGTAAACAGTTGATGCCCCAGCGCTGATCCCTGCAACACACCACTAGTCACCAACTGCCAACCAGAAAAGCACTCATTTATTCCAACTCTCTGCTTCCTGTTGGATAGCCAATCTTTAATCCACATTAACACTTTACCCCCAACTCTGTGTACCCTAATCTTCTGCAGCAACCTTTTGTGAGGCACCTTATCGAAAGCCTTCTGGAAATCTAAAAACACCACCTCCACTGGTTCCCCTCTGTCAAATGCACTAGTCACATCTTCATAAAAATCCAGTAAATTTTTCAAACACAACTTTCCCTTCATGAATCCATGCTGCATCTGCTTGATTGAACCATTCTTTTCCAGAATTCAAATTCTAGCAAGCAATATACATGTTAGAAGTGAGAAAGGCTCATACTAAATCGTGGATAGTTTTAGGCATTAGACTCATTCAGCACTCAAGAGGCTTTTCTCCACACTTACAATGTGCTGCCAACTCTGAAAATGATGGATCTGGATAAATAGAACACTTCCTGAAAGCAAGTTACATACAACCAAAGTCACAGAAAGACAAAAATGCTTCTGAAATTGTTGGATAATGAAGATTTAAGAATTTAATTTTGCATAATTCTTTAATCAACTTGGGTTAATGTGTGTCCCAAGTGGTGCTGTTTTGTGCTAGTGTAAATAATTCCAGAAATAAACAGAAGAAATCAGGGATTGATTCTGTTTCTGCAAGTTCTCCTCCAAATCACACACCATCCTGACTTGGAATTACATGCAGTTCCTTCACTGTCACCGGGTGAGTATTATGGGATTCCCTTCCTAACAGCACTATTGGACTTCAAATAGCTGAACTCCCACCTATTTGAGATGAAACATCTGCATGCACTGCCAGTCACGTTCATATTATGTGCCTCCCAAATGCATTAAATGTATTAAAAAGCATCAACTGGAAGTAAATAAACTAAACTCCTTGCATTTAACTCAGTGCAATTGGAAATGTAGAACACAACATTTCAGGCTGAAGAGAAAATTAGCAAGTAAACAAAGCAATAAGCCCAAAAGTCAGTCCTCCAAACATAATTTGCAGCCTATGTGCTGCTTTTAACTTTGGATCAATTAGTTCAATCAAAATCCTGGAGTTCGCTGTCTGATGAACCCCACTGACAGGAAGAAAGCCCATCACTAACTTCTCAAGGGAAACTAGGGAAGGGCAATAAATACCCATAGCCCAATTTTATTCTTTGAGAAATGCAGACACAATTACTTTGCAACAAGAGAGAATGCTGGAAAAACAGCAGATCTGACGGCAGAGAGAAAAACAAAGTTAATGTTTCAAAGGGTCATCCAGACTCAGAAAGTTGGCTCTATTCTCTCTCTACAGATCTGTCAGGCCTGCTGAGGTTTTCCAGCATTTTCTGATTTGGTTTCAGATGTCAGCGTCTGCAATCATTTGTTTTTAACTTTGTAATCCCTCTCACTACATATTGGGCATTGACACTTTTTGATCTCTTAATGGGCTGCTATTAGCATCCTTCTTAGCCACGCTCATCACCACTTACATTGCCTTTATCATTTTGTATATGACATCTTTGTCAACACCCCTCCCCAACTGTATAAATATCAATCAAAACAGAAATGTTGGAAAATTTCAGAAAGTCTTAAGCACCAGTGCAGAGAGAATAGAGCTAATGTTTTGAGTATAGAGGACCCCTCCTCAGAGCTGAAACATCTTTTACAAATATAGTTTATTTTGAGTTTCTTTATTAGTGTCACAAGTAGGCTTACATTGACACTGCAATGAAGTTACTGTGAAAATTCCGTAGTCATCACACTCTAATGCCTATTCGGGTCAATGCACCTAATCTGCACGTTTTGCGGACTGTGGGAGGAAACCGGAGCACCCAGAGGAAACCCAAACAGACATGAGGAGAACGTGCAACCTTCACACAGACAGTGACGCAAGTCAGGAATCGAACCTGGGTCCACCTGGCACTATAAGGCAGCAGTGCTATATGTCACCCAGATATATCACCCTATTTTCTGTTGCCTTCAGCTCTGATTAAGGGTCATCCAGACTCAAAAGATTGGTTCTCCTCTCTCCACAGATGCTGTAAGACCTGCTGAGATTTTCCAGCATTTCCTGTTTTGGTTTCAGATTCCAGCATCCTGCAGTAATTTTATCACCACATATTGTCACTTTCGGGGGATAGTAGTGATTGACCTACTTTCATATGGATCATATCAGACTGTCAAATATATTCCAGTCAACGGCTATCGTAACCCTACGTGAGGTTTGTGACATTCCGACACCTGTTGTATTTAAATTAGCTGGGATTTTCACTTTTTAAACGCTTGCGTTTCTTTTTGTGTGTTGTTACGAAGCACTGCAGAGTGACTGATGGTGGTGCTAATGTTCTGTGAGTTGGAGGAATGGGGGAGGCAACATGTCCCAGTGATTGGGCCTCGGACAGGGTGCGAGAAGAAACCAAATACTCTTGATCAGCGAGATAACGGCTTGGAATGCAAAAAATTAGAAAATCCATTGTAATGTAGCCAGCAGCGATTGATCAACAACCCAGCCCTTAGAAGAATGTTTAATGGATAACTTTTTTAAAAAAGAGACCATTTTTCACTTGCTGGTTGAAATAGCTCAATTAACGGCTAATGTTCGCGATTAATTTTCACTTAAGGGCGCAGATGTAAATTTATAGGGGCCTTCAGAAACCTCCCAGTGGTGATTCCGCGCGTTGGAAGAACAATTTTGTCCACCTAATTACTGGCGTGGTTAGGTCGGTCTGATTGTGCCGATTCTGAGCCACTTCCGTGTAATCGCTCCAAATATTAATAATTAATCAGCGCTCCAACCAATTCGCTTCCCTTTTTTTATTAATGATGAAAATTCCACATATGCTTCCACAAACTGGCTTGCGTTCATTCAAGCGAATCCCCCTTTCCCCCCGTTTATGTGCGTTAGCGGCCGTTTTACCAGCGTTTATTGTGAAGGTTTCAGCGCGGCTTAAACCTCAAATGTATATTTCTTTTTCAACAACCGTCTTTGTCATTCCGCTTCCCCCCCCCCAACCTTTCTAATGCGCTTTCCTGTCTTTCTAACTAAATACTGAAATTTTAAGGAGAAGGGACAGAACTAAAAGTGTGAATCTCAACACCCACCGGCGCAGTGGTCCCGATTCCAAATAAAAAACAGACGCCAAAGAAAAGTAAACCATCGTCCTGTTTATTTGGACAAATCTTTTGGACTCGGATTGATGTAAATAAGCTAAAGGGCTGGCGTGGTCTGAGCCAGGCTTACACGTTGAGTTCATTAAAGGCCACGCAGACCTGCTCCGAGCCGGGATAAGAAATTGAAGGGTTTCACAACGGAATGAATTCTATAATGTTTGCGAATTTTTCCATCGGGCATCCACGGAATATTACACAGGAGAAGAAGTAACGCTGTTAGGATTGTTTCCCGGTGCAATGATGCTGAATCTACAGTACCTGAATGGCATCCCATCTCGTTAAATGCAACAGAATACGCGTTAACCATTAAAATGTCTTTCCTTTCCTCTGCTTTTAAAAGATGAACCACTTTCTCACAGCATTAGAGATTTACCGTTCATAAATCCAGAGTGCAAAGTTAACTTCAGCTTGCTGCCAATGCAGTTTTCTTTGTAATCTTATTTTTCCCCCCTAGTTTATCTGCAATGCGGTGGCAATTCTCTCGAAGTCTTTAATATGCTAATTAGGGGCTATTTATAAATGACCGAAAAGTGTAGATTTGCGAACTCCTAAACCGCAAGAGGGCGTCTCAATCATTCCTTGCGACATGTCCACTGCTCGACCACAAGGAGTGATGGATTGAATTACCAGATTTGCGGGGGGAGAAACCTATAGTTTAAATTGTGCTAATCGTTTGGCCGAGCTCTTAGCGGGAGGAGTCTATCCAAAACTCAATGGAGTTTCAATGACAGGTGTACTTCAGTGAGCATGCCTTTATCTAAACGGACTTGAAGAACCACCAAGAGACTTTGACCCGCATATTGTTGGATCTGCTTGTACGAATTAATGGCAAAAGGGAGTGTGAAGATGCAAATACCCAAACTGAAAGTCTCTTTAGTTTCAATTAGCGTTTCGGGTTGCAGCTGTGGAAATGGCCCTGACTACACTAATAAAGACAAGTGTTAAAAGAACTATAAATTGCATGTGGTCCAGTTAAACAATACGGTGCTTGGCTTCAGAAATCACGTTTCTTTTTTTAAAAAAGGTGATGTATTTTGCAGTATGCCAATTAAATTGTCTTATTATAATTCCTCTGGAGTTGTTATCATGAACTATAGCTGGTTGGCAAATTAAAAAAAAATTCTGTGTGACAGACAAAATGATTTCATTTGGTCCCGTTCCGTGTCAGGGATGAATTAAGGATTAACTCATTAATGGTGTTTATTAGCAAGGCGATGTCTTTTCAATGCTGGGAGAACCACAAGTGAACTCTTGTACCGTGGGTCCTTACATTTTTGAATTCCATCGTTTTTTTAATTCAACCTTGAGATAGAGTAACTGTTGTGTCTCATTCAAAATAAGAAACAAATCAGAATGTATTCACAATTTCCATTTGAGATCTTGCAACAACAGCAAAGAGAGAAAACGCCGAAGATGATTAGCACTGTTGCCTCGCAGTGCCAGAGACCCGGGTTCGATTCCTGGCTTGGGTCACTGTCTGTGTGGAGTTTGCACGTTCTCCTCGTGTCTGCGTGGGTTTTCTCCGGATGCTCCGGTTTCCTCCCACGGTCCAAAGATGTGCGGGTTAGGTCGATTGGCCATGCTAATTGGGTCTAGTGTTAAAGTGGATTAGAAGGGTAAATAAGTGGGGACAGGACCTTAGTGAGATTGTCGTCGATGGACCGAATGGCCTCTTTCTGTACTGTAGAGATTCTATGATGATGATCTGATGATGGAGAATTAATGTCTGTGTTCGGAATTATCAAAGTGTGTAAAGATTAGTCACAATCTCTGACCAGTATCAAAAAGCGACTGTCTCAATTCTACAGAGTCAAGGACTGGAGTAGTTTTGTGGAAATTCTAACCACTTGTTAGCGCCTCCCGTTCGCTTACTGGGTGTCGAGATGGTGAAAGTTAATTCGATGGACTGGGGATATCACTTTTTTTTTAAAACGGTTGCGTTTAAAACAGTTTCAATTGTCAGTAGCAACCCCATCCCAAACTTTCAGTAGTTTGGCGATTTGTGGTGGGTTAGATTGACGGGTCGGCCGTAGAACAGGGAGGTTTACTTGTCATTTCAACTCACTTTCTGAAACAGTCCAACTTATTTCGCTTTTTTGCATCTTACCGAAGTGGGTCTCTCTCTCTTCTCTCTCTCTCCCCTACCCAAGCAAAGCTGTTGTGTGTAAACCTGCATTCACAGCGCGACAATGGGGCTGGGTGTTTTTTATATCCACAAGCTATTTATTTTCCAATCAGAGGTATTGACTGTGAATTTCTTTGGTAAACTGGTAGCTTTGGGGAAGCTTTGAAGACTCACAAGTGGAGGTTTTTGTCTGACTGAGATTTCTTAGCAGCCAAAGCCTTTATCCGTGCGTTTTTATTGGCCTTCCTTTACATATGTATAGCGGGAAGAGAGGGAGAGAAAAAAAAACTGTTGTTAGTCAAGCATGGAGTCCATTTCCCCGTGGCTTTCAGAGAGAGAGAAAAATGTGTGGCTGCGTCCCGTTGTATAGTGGCTCCCAACACAACGTGGCCAAGGCTTGAAATACGTCGAGTCTTTTCTCTTGCAGACAGAAGTCGGTAACAAATTCGTCACTTAGAATGGTGCTTGACAAGAATGTTCACAACAAGTGGCGTAAAAATAAATCTCAGCCTTTTCTGTCCGGGAAACTGGGTTCGGGACTGCGGGGGGAGGGCGGGGGAAGCATGTCTCTCTTTCTCTCAAAGTTTAAAATTATAACTTAAAAAAAAGTCAGGTTGCGCTGATAAATTAGAAGGAAAGATTGGAGTTCCTTCAAGTGGCGAACCGCACAGATGTTTAGAGGTCCCATCGTGTTTTTTTTGTGTGTGTAAGAATGAGGGCATTGTTTGAACCGATTTACAAAGGGCAGAATGGTCCTCTTTTTACGAATGGGGTATCATCCCATCTTTAAATGTTGATTTATTGAGCGAAGGTTGAATGAAAGCGTAATTAGTATTTCTGAGGCATTAGAGTCTATTTAATTTAAATGCCACTGAATATTTCACTCGCAGTTGCGAGTCACAATGTGTTGAGGATTGTCGGTGACTGCCTCTGCCATCTGTTACCTACCCTCCAAACAGAAGACATCAGAGAGCCAGGACATGGCTTGTAGCCTAACGTTTGCGTAACTCCCCCTTCTCCACCAAGTACCGTTCTTTCGCCCCTGTGATTATCCTGGAGAATGTATTGTACATCTAAACAGCCCGAGGAACTTTTATGAAATAGACTACACGGAAGGTGGGGGTGTACGCGGAGAAGGGGGGAGGGGATGGTTACGAAGTTAAGCCCAAGAAAAGGAGTTGGTGCTCAAAAAGTGTTGCCATTTATGAAGTATATAGTAGCTGCCTGTCCCTCCACAGTGTTGTCTGTGTCCTAGCTACTGCCCCAGTACACAAAATGTCAGCGAAGCACCCCCCCCTCCCCCTCCCCGCCGCATGCCTAAAGGGATTGCACGTGTAAACGGCAAACTGTTTGCAAAGGACACGGGAACGGGTAAATGCCAATTCCAGAATTAATGCAGGTTGGGCTTGGGCTGGTGTGGGAGAATTAAATCAATTGTACATTCCGAAGAGGTGTACAGTTTGCAAGCAAGCGAGTGTCAGAGGGCAAGAAGAATGATGATGTCGTAACGCAGGGGAAGGCGAGTGTGGTCCGTCCACACTCGAGATGTTAATGAGCCTTGTGGGCTCGCTGATAATTGGGATAATTTGTTTCCCTCGCACCCTCCCCCCCCCCAACCAACCTATAATACAAACTGATTTCATGTCACTCTGAGAACCACACCTTATTTACCATGAGAGTTAGCCGGTGCACATATGATACTAACACTGATGGTTGCATCAATATTGTGGCTTGAAATTTAAAACATCCTTACATTATAAATCTATTACGTATACATATTTTCTCCGGCGGTACATTCGGGTTATTGCAGGTCACATTTCTGTATGGGAACTTGAAATTAACTGGAGTTTTTTTTCCCCTTAAAACTGCGTCGCTGAGAATGAACGGGGGCTAAGATATAAGGGGGCCTGTTTCCTTCAGGGGAAGCAATAATTGCAACAAAGTCTCCTGTGATTAAATAAAAAAAACCTTCGATTTTAGCTTTTTCGCAATCTTTTGATTACTAAAAATAGATCAGCATCTGTTTTCTTGCGGGTTTATTCCTAGTAAGTTTGTACTGTTTGGAGTCGGAACCTTAGAGTTCTAAAAGCTCACGATACATAACTGCGCGCCTGAGAACACGATAATGTGTCAAGTGCATGATTTTAAGGGTAGGTGGTGCAGTCCCAGTTTAATATTGGGCTTATATGCTTCAAGTTTCTGAGCTCCCAACGCATCTCCTTCACTGTTTAAACTAAGGCTAATTTAATAACAACACTTGTAGTTACTGTTATAAATCGCTGCTGGGTTAATATGTAGAATCATTACTGGATTAATATGTAGAATAACGCAAATCTGTACGAACCGTGGCCACAATAGGATCATGCAAGTGCAGCCTTTCAATTTAAATTCACCGGTTTGAATGGTCAGAGTGGCTAGTTTATTTAGTGCAACAGTAGCCGAAGCCTCAAGAACAGAATATCCCATTTCCTTGTCACTCTCCTGTAATATGACAGAATTTCAATAAATGCCACAGAGCACGTGGACGAAATGGAAAAGTCCTGTTTGTGGTAATTGAAAAGGTTTGTTTAGCAAACGCCAGGCCCATTAATAAATAATTTCTTTTTGCTTCCAGTCAGTAATTCCTTGAGATTATGGATAAACCGAGGGCCAAAATTGCAGTTATGCAATCGAAATAGTTTTGTTTTCTCCACTTCCGCCATCCCACTGCTTAATTCAATCCTAAACCGAAGACTAATACAGGCTCCCTATTGAACGCAATGCGACATATAAAAGGGTCACTTTTCCCTTGTAAAGTGAGCCAATAACAGATGGCTCGACAATTTGGTGTTTGTCTTTAATTCTTTCAGTTTGCACTTTGAAAGAATTTAGCAGCCACTGTGATTGACAAGTGGAAATGACAGATTAATTCTGATGATCGTTAAAGATGTTTCTTGAAGGCAGCACTATGGAGCACAATTTTTAGTTACTTAAAGCTTTCTGATCGGCTGCGTGTTTTGAATATATCCACCACAACAGTGAATGAAATGTGATGGGCCATATATGAATAGAAAACCAAACACACTTAACTCCCTCCAATTCAAATTGGACGACAGCCTATGTGTTTGAACAATAACATTAATTCATAGAAATAACGCCGAATACAAAACAAATTTAGCAAATGAGAACAAAGTAAAATTATCTGGTTAAGATTAATTTTATCAAAACTTTTAAATGTAGAGCGTCAGTATTAACAGGTATCCCTCACTCTGTTTTATATATATATTATAAATTTGTATCTATAAATAATTGTATTATTACATTATAAATCTATTACGTATCTATTGTAAATAACCATGTATATTCAATTATTGTTAATAATTGGCACTTTTTATCTAGTTAGTTTGCAACAGTAAATCTCAAATCTGATCAAATATATCAAATATATATCAAATATGAAATGAAGGATTTCGCTTGGGGATGGCTACTAACCCATATGAAGTACTCTTTTAAGCACGCGTACCAGTAAAAGTAAGATTTTAATCTGGGATGCATAATGAATTTGAAATTCTACTCTATTAGTTACAACAACAGGCGAAGCTCAACGCTTTTGAATTGGACGAAAAGACATTTCTCGCACTAAGTGAACCGCTGTGTAGTGACAGGGTCAGACAGAAGCATTTTCCTTTTTTTTTACGAATAGCAGTACTTCGATTGACAATTAACAAGATTTTTCAGATCTTGGATTTACTGTCTTTTTTTGGCTGCACACATTAGAGAACGGAATCTAATGCTTGTCCGGGAGAAAACACTTCGAATGTATACTTTCAGATTTCATTCTAACAAGTGAAATTAAAACGTCAGTTGGAACTACATTGAGCACATGTAAACAAGTAAAACGTCCGGGTTCATGTCTCAGTGCGCTACATCAGGAAAAAGTAAAGGTTCAACTAAAGTTTATGACAGCGCGCTAGCTGTGAGCACCTTTTCTATTAAAGTGAAGTAAATAGGGATAACAGAGAGGCTAACACTGGTAAAACGTTTTTTTTAATATGTTGCCCGGGAAGATTTATTTTAGATTCTAAATTGTCTTTCGTCGAAGTATCTCCGCAATGTGACAACTGAAATTCCATTGCCAGTTAGATCATGTTGTGTCAGTTTGATTCTCTGACAAAATAACCTACTGAGGGGAAAAATAAGCTAGCTCTTTATTAGTCCCAGAATGATGTGAAGTGCTTTCCAGAAAGCGAGCATGAAATAAAACGAAATTCCTAAGTATTACAGAGCTTCCGATCTTTTGGGGCGGGAGGCGGGGGAGTGGTAGGAGGGGGTGCCTGCCAGTATTTTTTTGTATATAACGGCCACTGCAATTTCAACTGAGATTGACGTTAAAGACTGGAAGCAAACTATTGTCTTGCAATATTACCTCATAACAATTGAGAGATAGAGAGAAAAAAAATCGAAAAAGGGTGCATCACTGTAGGTGGCAGACGTTGCTCAGATTTTTACTTTTCAGAATAATATTTTTTTTTAGCTCTTCATGCGCTATAGAACAGCTCAAAATCAATTCGATGCTGTAGATGTGCTCAGAATCGGATGCCTCACAAATAACTAGTGGTACAAATTACCAAAGCGCTATAAGCATTGTTACAAACAACTCTGCATTTCACTGCAATATGCAACACTCATAGATTACATTCTATTGTAGGTAATCATGTATATATTGCATGGAACTTTGCACATGCAGAATTGTGCAGAACACATTTGTAATCTACAAAAAACGTTCCCTCGCAATGTAGCTGACAAAATCGGCTATTTTTCCTGCCAAAGAATAAACACTTCCAGTGAACTAACAACCCCACATTTTCAAGCTAGTTTATATGGGAGCTGAAAGCAAATGGCCATCTTGTCAAATGTTTCCGGCTCGCTGTTTTAATCAAATGCCACTTTAAAAAAAAAGTTCTCTCTTCAACTGAAAAATAAAAAGCAAAATCATCAAACGTTGATCTTTGTAGGACTGTGAGGATATGGGACATCTTGCGGGGAAGAGAAGGGGAGTGGAACTAATTGGATGGCTGTTAACAAGAACTAGCACATGCACGATGGGCCGATGGGTCTCCTCCTGTACTGTATTATTCTCTGATTCAATCAAGAGAAATCCAATTTGGAACTTTTTTTAAAAGAAATCTTTTCCATTCAGTATAATTGCACCGATATGCTGCAAAAATACTGCAAAATATTTTTATATATAAAAGATGAGTGTGTTGTCCAATCCTGTAGCAATACTAAGAAAGAAGGTTTTCTTATCCAATTCTTCGCTTGTATAGGGTGACCAGGAGTTGGTCATGTGTTTTACTGTCATGTTCCTGGCTTCGGTATTCCTGTTCAAGTTATGCCATCAAGCTAATATATTTTGACTGCTCTTCTCTCTTGTGACAAAGCCTTGCAGCTGCCTCCGAATCAATATATGTCAAAGAAATATGAAAACAGTCATGGCAGAAGATTTAAAGTCTCCGTAGCCTGTGCATAATGAAATGTCCCCCTGTATTCTCAAGGTAGTTGGGCGCACCAACTCATTTATCCTTAAGTTTCCTTTTTGGTCAATTTTTATTCCGACACCTTTTCTTCCTCCTTTCCCAGCAGATACTGTCTACATCTGTTGGTTTTGTAATGTAATTTGTAATTATTGCCCTTCATGTGGTCTAGTGCTTTGAATTATCTTTAATTAAAAGCATAATTAAGGCAAGATCTTAAGCAAGTCAATTACCAGATGGCTTTTTTTTAAAAAAAAATATATATAAACATTAGCCGCTTTAAGATTTTATTGGCCGACCTCGGATTTACTTTTAAATTTTAATATACGGGTTACGTCAAGAAAGCAAGTCCAATTTTCCCACCGTATTATTCAATACACTTTTACATAACGTGGAATGAATTGGCACATCCAACAGCATTTATATCAACCGCTTCGTGTTTTAGGCAAACCATTACGAGGGAACAATATTTGGTATGAATAATGTAACAAGTTCAACCTCCTAAATTTGTTACTGCACAAGATTTTTTTAAAGACATTATGCATGAGAGAGAGAGAGGAGCAAGTCAACGGTATAATGTAAATTTAAATTATATACAGCTACGGATTTCTGCAATTGCTGTCGCTCTGTTTACTTCCCCTCACTTTTAAAACTGCGAGAAGTAATCATTTCAATTATCTTCACGATATTTACTTTATAATAGTTGTCATCCAAGACGAAAAGGCAGAAAATGTAAATTGTACCTTCCCTCACGGGCTCCCTTTCCGGACGGTTTGTTGCTGTTATTGGCCCGATTTGCTCCGTGCTACTTCCTTTACTTGAATTATTTCAAATATTCCGTCAATTATTTATACACAAAAATCCCTTGTTGCGCTGATAAATCTCTGCTGTTAAATCAAGCATGGCGCATTCTTGCTTTATTTCTCCGACTTCGATCCAACTTATTTGTTATCTAGTCAACACAGTGACTGATTGTCCAGTGCTCGTATTATCTGATTCATTTGTTTGTTTTGAGACATTACTTTTTATTAGCCATCATTTGACAACGCAGGGATATTCATTTTTGCTAACGAGAATAATGTATCCCCAGAAAGTCTTGCAAATGCCTCATAATGTAACAAGTTTTTATTGAATATCTTATGGAAATGTGTAGCGGTCATCTCATTCTATCCAGCCTTTCAAACTACAGTGTGTATGTGGGTTTTTTTTTGGCGGGGAGGGGAATTAATTATAGATACACAGTAGAGAGTTTAAGATCTCAATCTCTTGAACTCATTTTTTTTAACGTAGTGTTTATACGATTCTTACTCACCTGGGACGCTCTGGCTTCACATGAAGCTGTCGAACCGCAGTCCATGTTTAAAAGAACAGCAAGATTTTCTAATTACCTCTGGAGAGAGAGGAGGAGGGGAGGGGGAAGGAAAAAAAATACAGAACAAATGTAGAATCGTGGCTTGGATCCAGGCACACAAGAGGCCATTTTAATTCAGACATTTGAGGGGGGAAAAATGAATAGAAACACTCCTTAGATATTATATTTGTGAACTATGCTCTCATTAAAGCTTTTCACACCTTCTAATTTCCGATCAGTGCTTCCATTATTTTTGATTGTCATTAACGATCAACCATTAAACATTGAGCGGTGAGAGAATATGAAGAGAATTGGGGAGGGGGGAAATCCTTTGTATGATGCTAATTCAGCATGCATGCTTTTGTTGTACTTTGCATTATACGAGCCTATTTTGTGGAAAAAAATGTGTAATTTTTTTGTTTTGAGAGGGGGCATCATTTCCCTTGATTCGATACACAGCAAGCTCCCTTCGTTTCTAAAAACAGGCTGTTGGGCAAGTGTGCCATCTCCTAGTGGCTAGCACCTGGAGCCTTGTTAAATTAGCATTGATATAGATTTAGTTGAAATGTAATCTCTTAAATCTATCCCAAGTTACACGGAGATAATTACACTTTCGCTGAATTGCTATGGGTCAGTGTCTCTGTAGACTCGGAGGAGTTGATTTAGTGACAATAGTGTATACATGAAAAACAGTGTTTGAGATTATAATGTTAATAGATGTACCCACTGGGGAATACAAGCGGTCTAAAAGTAATTCGGTGGGCCTGAAACTTGAGGCTAGCGCCACAGCGTTCGAAATTACTTACGATGTTTAATTCGAAGGTGGGAAGGTCTCGTTGTAATTAAAGACAAGGCCGCGAATTATCATCATTGGAGTGCTGGGCAGTACATCAAACAGTAAATGTTATCCAGTCAATTTTAAAACACATATTTGATATAAACCCTATTGCTAACCGATGCCTATTAAGCACCACAATGCCGAACAGTGCGGTCCACAATGGACAGCATGATGCTGGAAAACTGCCCCAAGATTTGTCATACGATAGCGCAGAGTGAGATATTCTATTAGACTATTTGTGGACTTAATGCAGTTGAATAACCCAGGAACGCGAAACTGCTGCACCCAGGCCTAAACCCCCCAAAAAAGCAAAACTATGCCCGGCTACAAAAAAAATTCCTCCAAGAGCAATGATCAGGATTCAGATTATTAGTCTTGGAGGAATTCAGCAAGTTGGTCAGAGAAGGCTGGGAGAGGGAAGGCAGGGTAATGGCGTTGGTGCTTAGGGTTCCACATATTGGAAGGCCAATCCAAAAGTCTTCTTCATCAACATTTTGGAATTACACCTATGCTTTGTTCTAAATCAAGCTGTCTCAAAAATGAATGTATTACTGATGCCATGCCTTTAATTGTATGGTCCCTAGTACTGGAATTCCCTCCCTAAACCTCTCCACCTCCCTCTCCTCCATTAAGACATTCCTTAAAACCTACTTCTTTGACCAAACCTTCTATCATCTGCTCAAACCTTTCTTTCGTTGGCTCATTGACGAATAAATCATTGAGATTTGTTTGTCTGATGACAGTCTTAGCAAGTGCTTCCTGTGTTTATAGGAGCCAGATAAAGGAAAGCTTTTCCTCTTGTTTCCTGATCCATGCACCCCTGGTAAAATACAATTTACTCCATCACTCAGGATTTCCATTCACTCTTTTTCCTGCTAGTTTTATAACATAATTTTCCCATATTTTCTTAAACTGATAGTTGATGTTTGCCACTATAAGCCACTGAAAACTGGAAGCTCATTGAAGAGAAACAACAGAGTGTACTGCCATAGTGTGAATATAGGCTGAACTTCTCCACAACTTATTATGATCAAGGTTTAGAACATTGGCCGTAGGATTATGTTCATGAATGAACTATTTTAAAATGTTGCAAGATATACAATTTAACTGCAGAAAACAAAATTGTCAATATCTGAAATTTAGCATTCATATTCATACACTATTTTACATATTCATCTATTTATGTTGTCTCACATTACAACACTTACTACACTTCATTGGTGCTTCATTAGCCGGAAAGTGCTTTGGGATATCATGTGGTTGTTAAAGATGCTGCAAAAGTTTCTTTCCATCTATCTGATATCACTTCAATTTCACCTCCAATTATATGCTGAGAAGGCAAGAGTAGTTGTTTCCCATGCCCATGGATTCCATTCCCCTCCCAGGTAACTGTCTCAAGCTCAATCAGATTGTACAACCTCTGAATCGTAATTTGTCCCAAATCAAATCTTTGACTCCATATTCTCTCCATCTTAAAACATGCCAATTTACACCCACGTAACATTCCAGACTCCACCACTGTCTCACCTGCTAGTCAAAATCTCCTCCATACTTACGTTATTCCAGATTTTACTATTCTAATTTTCTCTGGCCAGCACACATAGAATCATAGAATCCCTACAGTACAGAAGGAGCCATTCGGTTCATTGAGTGTACACTAACTGCAATCTCACCCAGGCCCTATCTCCGTAACCCCATATATTTACCCTGCTAGTCACCTGACACAAGGGTCAAGTTAGCATATTCAATCAACTTAACTTGCACCCGGAGGAAACCTATGTAAACAAGGCGAGAATGTGCAAATTCCTCACAGACAATGACCAAAGCCGGGAATTGAACCCAGGTCCTTGCTGGTATGAGACAGCAGTGTTAACCATAGTGCTACCATGCCGCCATCTTCTGCCCTCCGTGGGGTCGAACTCATTGAGAACTCTGTTACCTGTTTCCTAACCCACATCAGATCCCATTCACTTATCACCTCTGTACTCAATGACCTGCTGTGGCTCTGAGTTCACTCTGAGCGAACTGTATCGCCATAACATCTTTCAACCCAAAAACCCATTACGAACACTGCATTCTTAAATCTCTGGCTTTTCATGAATCCTTGATTTCCTTCCTTCCCCATTAGCATCGGTGTCTATAGCTGTCTAGGCCCTTAGCTCTGGAATTCTCTCCTAGACATCTCCAGCACTGTCCCTATTGCATTAAAATGCCCTTAGTCTTCTGTCTTAATGCCTCTTTATATGTTGTCAGTTTTGTGTCATACTTCTGTGACATTTGAAACATTTTACTACGATAAAGGCACTACATAAATGCAATTGTGGTTCCCTGCTCAGTAGGCACAACCAATAAAGCCAAGCAATTAAAATGTATTGTAAAAAACATATCAGGCATATTATACATGAAATAAATATCTGCCACAAAAACAGCTTAAAGGTGAAAGTCAATGAGGGGATTCAACTAATGCATGTTCAGGATAAGATCAGTTGCATTGCAAATTTCTCATTACAATTTTGTATGTGTCATTTGTAAACTGATTGGAGTTTCCCTTTAAATTAATTACTCAGGAAGAATTGCAGCTGCACAGTAAATGGTCCCTTGTAATTTCAGGTCAGTAACTTCAGCACTATTATAAGAAAATTACAGTCCTAGTTTGTTTATAGTACAGGGTACTGAATCTCTTTGTTTCTTATGAGCGAAAGTGTAAGTTCAGTTACTGACAAATGCAGTTTATACCATCTACATCTGGTCAAGGACTATGGAACATGCAAGTTATTCTCCATGAACATTGCATCTCTCTTTCTCTCATGTCATATGAGGAGAGATTAAATCGGCTAGGATTATATTCATTGGACTTTAGAAGAGTGAGAGAGGATCTCATAGAAACTTATCAATTCTAACAGGTTTAGATAGGGTAGATTGAGAAAGAGTGCTCTCACTGGTGGGGAAGTCCAGAAATAGAAGCCATAGTTTGAGGATAAGGAGTAAACCTTTTAGAACTGAGGTGATGAGAAATTTCTTTACCCAGAGAGTGGTGAATATATGGAATTCACTATCACAGAAAGTAGCTGAGGCCAAAATGTTGTCTGATTTCAAGAGAAATCAAATGTAGCTTTTGGGGTGAAAGGGATCAAGAGATATGGGGAGAAATAGGGATCAGGATATTGAATTTGTTGGTCAGCCATGATCAAAATGAATGGCAGAGCAGGCTCAAAAGGCCAAATGGACTATTCCTGCTTCTCATTTCTATGTTTGGAGGCACTTGCAGATATTCTCCGAATTGTCATTTGAGTTAACATATTTGATGAGTAAAATTCTAACCATGCATGTGTGAAGTCATCGACTATGGGAAGCGTAATGGAGGACATGCCACTGTCTACATCAATAAGGAAAACTAACGAAGTCAGCGTATCTACTATGATTCTCACCAACTTTCACAGATGCACCATAGAAAATATTCCTTCTGGTTGTATCATAGTTTAGTATG
This sequence comes from Sphyrna mokarran, assembly GCA_024679065.1. Taxonomy (NCBI): domain Eukaryota; kingdom Metazoa; phylum Chordata; class Chondrichthyes; order Carcharhiniformes; family Carcharhinidae; genus Sphyrna; species Sphyrna mokarran. Next base: position 105,356,310 of record JAGIQG010000008.1, on the reverse strand, counting down.
CCTCCTGCTCTATCCAAGACTGCAGGAAACTACAAAGGATCGTGAATGAAACCCAGTTCATTCTTCCCATCCATTGACATTGTCTACGCTTCCTGCTGCTTCGGAAAGGCAGCCAGCATAATTAAGGACCCCATGCACCATGGACATTCTCTTTTTCACCTTCTTCAGTCGGGGAAAAGATACAAAAGTCTGAGGACATGTACCAACCAATTCAAGAACAGCTTCTTTCCTGCTGCCATCAGGCTTTTGAATGGACCAACCACACATTAAGTTGATTTTTCTCTATGCCTTAGCCAAAAGACACTACATTTTGGACTCTCTCCTTCTCAACAAATGGTATGCTTTGTCTGTACAGTGCACAAGAAACAATACTTTTCACTATATGCTAACACATGTGCCAATACTAAATCAAATCAAAGGTAGTGTCATGATTAGGAACCCAAATGTTCAACTCCCATGATTGAAGTTAATGAAATCAATTCAATAAATCTGGAAATCTGAAGGATAGCATCAGGAAATTATGCCAAATGCTGCAAGATTCTTGTAAATCCTCAATTAGTTCATTGTCGTCCTTCAGAGAAGGAAGCTTGTCCCAAGTTACGTACAAAGCAACTCTTTCAAGGGCCAACTTTAACTTTTCATTCCTGGACTTTGTGATACCTCTGAAAAATCAATGACAATGCCTTGCTCTTGTAAACAAAAGCAAAATATCTCAGATGTTAGAAATCTGAAATAAAAACAGAAATCCTGCTTGAAATACTTTGCAGGTCAGGTAGCATCTGTGTAACAAGAAACAGAGTTAATGAATCATGTCAGTGACCTTTCATCAGAATTGCCTATCTATAATCATTTAACCCAAATCCTTATGTAACTACCTAATGTATCAAAGGGCCTTTGTACTTAAAATAGTTCTCAGTTAGGTTTGATAAATAGCTGTTCATGCTTTCACGATTAATTTATGCCACAGGTATCTTTAGATTAATTTGTTGCCTTATAATATGTGTTGGTTATTGAAATATGAATTGTGGTATTCCAAAGTCAATGTGACAGTTGCTCATGAGGAACTCAGCATATTGACAGCTGCTGTCCAGAAATAGAATCAGAAAACCATCAAGAATGAAAAGTAGTAAAAATTGCATATTGCAAAAAAGAAACCAGATACAATGGAAGAGTAAAAAGCCATATTGTAATTCAAATTATATTTAGAAATCATGCGATTTCTTTATTAATGGTGAAAGTTGGTGGCGATAATAAAAATAAACTTGTGACAACTTAATTATTATTGCACACTCTAAAAAAACATGACCCAGAACAGAGTATCTCTCTCTTCCCCTTGCCCCTCTTCATCTACTTAGAGATTAAAGTGTGCAACAACAACAGCATATATTTATATAGCACCTTTAATGTTGTAAAATATCCCAAGGCACTTCACGGAACTATATCAAACAAAACTTGACACCAAGCCATGCAGGGATATATTAAGACAGATGACCAAATGCTTGGTCGCAGATGGTAACACAGTGTAGGAGGTATGATGTCTCTATAAACAATTAAAGTACAGCTCTTGTGGTTTCTGCTATTTTCGAAAATCAAAATCTTATAACTCACTTCCAGTCATATTTTATTCTCTGCTGGCATGTCTGATAGAATTGTTGTATACTTTTGCACATCCAAATTGATATTGGAATAATTTCTGGGTGAACAGATGAAAAGATTCCTTACATGTCAGACATGCAGTGAAATATCAGTCATATTCATTGAATCACAAGGCTCTGGGTTCAAGTTCTTTACAGGACTTGCAGAGTGTAAAAATTAAGGCTGATGGTCAGGCACTGTACTAAGGGTGTACTGCACTGTCAGAGGTGCTACCTTTTGGATGAAACATTACATCAAGACCCCACCTGCCTGCTTAGATGGATGTAAAGGATCTCATGGCACTATTTTATGAAGAAGAGCAGGGGTGTCATTCCTGGTGTCCGGTCAATAATTATCCCTCAATCAGTACCACAAAAATAGATTATCTGATCATTATCACATTGTTTGTGGGAATTTGCTATGCTCACATTAACTGACATGATTCCTTCATCACAACACTTCATCGTTACATTTTGAAAAGTACTTAATTGGCATAAAGTGCTTTCAGATATTCAGCGGTTGTGAAAAATATCATATAAGTGCAAGCTTTTTTTTAAAGTTTATTATACTTCCTAGTTTCACAGCAACAAAATAGTCCTGTTAGCATTGGCTTTTCCAATCACGGAGGTGATGTGGGGATACAAAAGCAATCATGTTCCAAGTCTTCTATTACATAACACATGAGATATCAAATCATCATTCTCAGAAGAATGATGTGATGGATATTTGCAGATAATACTGGACTCTACAATAGGTTCTGAAAACACCAGTCTTATAACAGCTGCTTTGAGTTGTAATATAATTTCAGAATTTCAATCTTAGTTCCTTGATAATGTCACCCAATCACGTATATTTCAGGAAGTATCAGTTGGGTTAGCATCAGGATGTGAGTGGATGGAACCGATCGTGAGAATAGGCATCTAAGTGGGCATACTGTGCGGTGGGGAATGTACATTGAATTCTTCAAGTCCAATAAGCTATTAGAAAAAACATATGCTGATACTTGCACTTTCAAATGAAAATTCAACTTAATATAACATCAATAGCATAAACACGTGATCTTGTATATCACATATATCCAAATCCCATACCTTGTCTTCTTATCTTATTATACACAGTTGCAAACTTAATTCTCTAATATTAAAGAAAAGTATCACGAAAATTCGACAAGCAGTGTATACAATAAGGATTAACAATATATGAGCAATAGAAAGCAAGAATGGATTAATAACTTACAAAGATAACTTAACTAATTACATTACAACTTCTATCTCATGGCTAAATATGTATTATTCTCTATGTAATACTATCATATCAGTCGGCTGATCATATTATTAGCAGCGGTTGTTTTGTAAATAAACTTTAAAACGGTACCATTGCGGTAAATATCCTTTCAACATATCCATCCTATTCCAAACCCAATGTAGCAAGAAATATTTTTTACTTAACCCAAACATAGGTCCCATGTCTTTATCGGTCTCCTTAAAAGCTGTCCATTGTCCTTCTCTTATTACAATCCCATATTCTTGCTGTATTTGTATCAGGAGTCAATCCAATTCCCATTTGAATGTTGCAAATGAGTCTGTATTGCTGCACTAGGTGGCAGTCTATTCCATGAGTGCTCAGAAAGTTTTGTTTTCAAATATAATGTTTAGCTCTTGATTTTTTAAATTTAGAGTTTACTTTTCTGGTACTTTGATCCTTCTTCATTGTTCTTCTGTTCTTCTGTCCCTCTTCATTTATTTAATCAGTTTGCTTTATTATATTAAAATCCTGACTGACATCCTATTTAGATGTTTTTCAAGCCTGGGATTGTTTCCCAATGATCGAAAATCTAAAATTATCTGAGTTTCCCAATAGGTCAGCAATTAAAATACATCGTATGATGTGAGGTTGACCACAAGAAGGTTTCAGAATTGATCTCCTCTCTGAACTGAAAGAGCTTACTCCAATTGGGGCAGATGTTGGGCACTTGCAATTATCCTTGGTGACGCTTTGATGGAAAGGGGTAAATCAATTTCTACTCCACTGCTAAAACATTTATATGCATGGAACTTATATGAGAAAAATCTGGATTCAATTCTAATCCTCTTTGGCAAATAACTCCTTTGACACCAGACACATGAAGAATAGAGATTTCGGTACAATGCTTTGGCTTGTGGTAGTGCTGATGGCATTATACCCAACTAGATCAGTATCTTCAGGAGAGAAAGGAAGAAAATTGAATGGTTTCAGTCTAAGATTAAATCAGTAGTGAAAGCTGAATTGCCGGAAAAACTCAGCAGGCCTAGCAGATCTGTGGAAAGAGAAACAGAGATAATGCTCTGAATCTGGACAAATTTCCAGCTCCTGCAATATTTTACTTTATTGTTAAGCCAGTCTGTTTGCAACCTTAGTATCACACTTGTTCTCGAGATGAGCTTCTGACCTTATATTTCCATTATCTTGCAGACCACATATTTACAACTCCATAATGTCGCTCAATTTCACACCACTTTCAGCTTACCTGCTGCTGAAACACTTAATCATGTTTTTGCTAGGTCTGAACTCAATGATTCCAATGCCATCTGGCTGGTCTCCCACATTCTAACCTCTATAAACTTGAAGTCATCCAAAACTATGCTGCCTATTTCCTAACCAACAGAAAGTCCCATCAGCCTATCATTCCTGTACTATCTCCCACATTGGCTCCCAGGCAAGTAAAGTTTGATTTTAGAATTCTTGTCTGTTTTTGTATCTTTCCATGGCCTCATCCTTCATAATTGCTGCAATCCCATCCAGCTTACAACTGTCTGAGATATCTGTTCTTCCCTAATTCTGCCTCTTGTACATCTGCAGTTTTAATTAGACCATAACTATAACATGTAGCTGCAGAAGTAGACCATTCAGCCCATCTAATCTGCTCTACCATTCAATGAGACCATGACTGATTTCTCCACCGTTGGTGACTGTGCCTTCATTCGCCTGGGCCTTGAGCTCAGTTCCACCCCCCAAACCTCTCTATCTCTCTACCTCACTTTCCTCCTTTAAGATGCTTCTTAAAACCTATCTCTGATTGAGCTTTAGTTATCGGACCTAAAATTTCCTTTTGAGGCTCTGCCTCATGCCATGCTTTGTTTCATAATGCTCATGTGAAGCACCTTAGGGTATTTTCATTATGCTAAATGCACTATATTAATATAAGTTGTTGATGGTGTTGGTACAGAAAAACAGTACAGCTTCAAGTTAAAATGAAACAAAAAAGTTTGCATTGCGTGTGTGTACATATTGATAATATCATACAGCACCACAACTTCACAACTGCATCTGGTATTATATACACATAAAGAATGAGAAAATGTATTTTATTTTGAAACACAATTTAATATTTTTAAATATAAATTATGGCATCTAATGCTTGATGGGTCCATCATGTTACACTACTTGTGCTGAACTTCCGTTGTCAAAGCTTAGCTTCCGTCGTCACAAAAAAATTCCAATAAATCACAACTGATGTTGTGGGGGAAGTGATGGAAAGCAGGTAGATAAATATCCAGTGAGGAAATAATTAGCAAGAAAAATAGTGGGGTAAATAACAATTTATGTTTACTTCTAGTTATTTGTATTTATTATAATAAAATGTCCCAGAAAATACCACATGAGCATAATGCGATAGAATTCAACAGTGAGACAAAGGAAACTTTAGGAAATGTGACCAAAAGTATGTTCAAAGGGTCAAATTTTAAGGAAGCTCTTAAAGTAGGTGGAAAGCTGGAAAAGTTTAGGGATAGAATTCTAGAGCTTTGGATCTAGTCAGCTAAATGCACAGCTAATAATGATGGAATGAGAGAAATATGAGACGGAGATTTCAAGGAGGAGGGTAGGGGCTGGGTGAAATAGCAATGGATAAGCACAGAAGGGCTTGAACACAAGGATGAGAACTTTACAACAGAGGCAATGCTAGTTTTGGATCTAAATTAAGAATGCTGTTGCATAGATATTTGATAAAGAATGACAGATTCAAATAATAAAATGAAAAGACCTATAAAGAATTGGGAACACTGCAGAAATTTGGTCCTAATTGTATTCATAAGAATGAACCTTTAGAGTCAGACAGTCCATATTAGGAAAATTTGTGGTTATCCTAACTAATGCAGAAGCTGGCTGGACTAGGGCTGGGAGAAGGGTGGGAGGAAAGCTAGTGAGTGGCGGACTGGAGGAAAGGTTTTGGATCACCCAGCTATTAAAGTTATTTGTTTGACTGTATGGGCCCCTTACAAGAGAACTGCTCTAATGTCCCCCAACAGTTTTTGGGCTACTAATCTTTGGCAATTCAGCCCAACAACCCACTCCCGGGGGCTGAAATGGATCTCTCTTCAATTGGATTGGTCAGATATGCCCGTTGGAACCAGACAGGTATGCCTATGGCAATCATAAGCCTGTTCTCAACTGAAAGCTGAGGAGGAGGTACATCTGACTTGGGAAATCCTCATTTTATCCCTTTTGCAAAAAGAGCTCTGTAATAGCTGGGCAGGAGCCCTAAAAAAACCCAGCACGAATATCCAACTTAGTCTGCAACCTGGTATTTCTCAGTGCTTTCCCACCTTTGGATCTTTCTCCCATCGAAGGTGGAATAGGAGTGCACCAAAAGGTTGTTACCCAAATTATGTGCAGAAATGATTTTTTTTCCTCTGGGATTTATTTATCGGTCTTCACTAGGATAACACTATCTAGCTTCTCCATGAAAGAATGAAAGATCCTGCACTGTTTCTAAGGACAATTCTTCCAAACTTCTTTTCAAATTCTTCCAACAATGTAGAGAACTCCTCCCTCACACTCACACTCAGTACCATATCCTTGCAAAAGTGTTGATGTGGAGATGCCGGCGTTGGACTGGGGTAAACACAGTAAGAAGTCTCACAATACCACTAGTGTAACAGCACATTCGCTCTCAGCAATGCCACAAGTGATCTGTAGTATAGAATAGAACTACTAACATTTGGAATTCACAACCCACAGATATGATCGTCACTATGCTTTCCTTATTAAGCACTATTATATCTTAGGCTGCAGTTATCATGTTACGTTTGCAATGATACAAAGTGTTATGAAGGCCCCTTGATGAGAAAGTTAATCCTCTGCAATGAGATTGACAAACTAATTCCGAAAGAAAGGAGGAGTGCAATTATGATAACAGTTTTGCAACACAACAAAGCGGCCACATCTTCACCAGCAATTGAGAGTGGCAGTATAACTCAGGTCAGACCAGAGTCAGGTCTCAGTCTGATTCCATTCTGATACTGGATTAGAGAGGTAACCAAACATTGCCTTGTCACTGCCTAGAATATAATGCCTGTACGCTGTCAAACTCTGTTTAAAAATTGTCAATAGAGGCAAAATAGGGCAGATGCTGGAATCTGAATCTGAAGCTCTGATATAGGGTCAGCCTGCCTCAAAACATTAGCCATGTTCTCTCTCCACAGATACTGTCAGATCTGTTGAGATTTTCCAGCATTTTCTGTTTCTGTTAACATTTGTTGTGATGGTCTACTCAACTTCCTGTGAATTGAGGATATTTTGTGTATGGTTGCTTTCAATCTTTTTCTGAAATATTCTGCATGTACAGTCAGAAGAAAACCTTCATGCATGCGTTTTATCTTCTAGTATCATTTATAATTATTAACCCCAAACATGGATTTGGTGTTTCCTGTTGCAATTTGCACATTGACCCAACTATGTTCAGTTCAGTACTGGCTGTCAGCAGTGGGCTACAGTCTTGTCCCTAAGTGAATAGGTTGTGGTTCAAGCCTCTTGAATATAAATTCTCTGCTGAATCCTCCAATGCAGTTCTGAGGAAGTGCTACACTGTCAGAGGTGACATCTTTTGAATACTGCATTAATCTGAGGTCCTGTCAGCCCCATCAGGTAGATGTAAAAGATCCCATGGTGCTATTTTGAAGTAGACCAGGGGGTTACCCCCAGCATCCTGCCTGGTGTTTATCGACCAACCTTGACAACAATCAATGGTCACTATCTCATTACCATTTGCAGGGCCTCACTTAATATAAAATGATTGACATGTGACTACACTACTAAAGTACTTCATTTGGTTGTAAGAGGCACAATATAAATGCAACTTCCAATTATCCTTCTAACATAGATTCATTAAGAAGCCTGGAGTCCTTTCCAACAAACAGGCTTAATGGCTCAAGTCTGCACACGGTGCAGGACATAACAACCTACTGACAGGTTTATATTTTAAAAGTGTTCACTTGGTTCAATTAATTTGGATTTTTTTTAATCTGGAAAGAAGTACTTCTCCTGCCTGCTTAAAAGGTCTGAACCATCCAAAGAGATGAGCTATGTATCCAAAGACATATGCATAGAAAAATTACATTCTCAATATGTCAAGTATGAGGTCAGCAGAATGGCTGGGATCCACTAGATGAAAATTGTTGGACCGAAATACCCACTTTGAAGAAAATCTGCTCCCTTCACCAGTAAACTGCTAAATATTTAGTTTCTTCCAGTTCAGTTGAAAGATTATTGAGCTGAAAAGTTAACTGGCTTCTGTCTCCACAGATCGTGACTGACCTGCTGAGTATTTGTAGCATTTTCTGATTTTACTTTGGTATACGGAGGCTTGTCTAAAACTGCACAGTTGCAGCCTACTGTGTGAGCAACTGGAGCACATCTGCTCTTAATAGAGTAGGAAAGTCCATTACTCGCCCATACAACTAAATCATGTAAACAAGCTGCTAAATGTTGCTGTACAAAAGAGCAAATCTATTGCTGTACTTACAGTACAATTTACTTAGATCAGAAAGGTTTGTAGCGTTTTTTAAATATCTTCATGCTATCTGAGTAGACTCAAAAAGTCCGAATGCCAAAACGTCAATAGGGATTAATAACTCAAATCCACTAAAATTGCTCAATTTATTGAAGGGATCGATAAGTTAGGAAGGAAGACCTGCATTGATATAATGCCTTTCACAATCTCAGGATATTGCAAAGAAATATAGTGACTGTTGAAATGTAGGATTCATGGCAACTAATTTTTGCTCACAGCAGGTTCCCACAAACAGCAATGAGACAGATGACCAGATAGTCTGTTAGGGATGCTTATAAAGGGATAAATATTGACCATGGCAAAAGACAAATATCTTTCACTCCTCTTTAAAAAAGTGCCATGGATACTTTAGCATCCACAGGAAATGCTAAGTAGGAGCTTTTTATTAACAACTTTGATTGAGTGTGCACTCCTTCAATACCATTCTGAAGCATCAGCCTAGAATTTTTACTCTGAAGTGGGACTTGAACTCTCATTCTCTTGAACCACAGAGGTAAAAGCACATTGATATCATGAAGCTTAGGAGGAATTCAAAATATTACAGTAAGATATAGTACCTAAACTGGTTTTATTTTTTATTATGTTCTCCCTGTCTTTTGTCAATGTGTGATGACAAATCACCAATCTCATAATCTAGAATTTAAATATGGTTTTCAAAAGCCTGTAGAAAAATCATGTGGCAGGGAGGCATTTGTTAACTGTCATGCAATCCCGTGCATAGTGTCTATTTTATGAAATGACAAATGTCAAGAAGGGAACAAAAGGCAACTACATTTATATACCAGGTTCAGGGTGACATTGTGTAACTGTCTTGTACTTGCCTGATAGCCATCTATTATTACACTGAGTGTATAAAATGCTATTGGACTAGAGCCACTTACTTCTGCATCTCTTGCTGTGAGCTTGTCACCAGGCAGCTGTGTGAGGAAGAGGGCAATTGTGTTTAGTTCTATTACCCCGACATACACCCACTTAAAGATGTATCTCGAATGGAGGTGAATTAGCTGACAAAACAGAAAAAATATATTTGAGTACATTATTGTTCGTCAGGTTGTCATTTTAGACATTGCAGCTCAGTGATTGTCTTTTCTTGTTGCCATATCTCCAAAGGAATTCCAATGATGTGGGCAAAAGAATTACATTGGATTTTACTACATTTGGTTCACCATTGACCATATTTTGCAAACTTTAAATCTAGAGCACAAATTGGCTCCATATTCCTGAGAATCATTTCCTGTTGAATAACAACTCCAGTTTCGAAAACATTTTTGTGTCTAATATATTGGCATCATTTTATGACAACAAAATGAGAATGCCTACAATATTTCTGGAAATGTGATCAATAAGTGTTACTGTTGTACACTAAAATGTTTTCTTGTTGTAGCCAAACATTCAAAAGGTTAGCTCAATCTCAGAGCATTCTGGTCCATTCATAGGATCATAGAATGGTTAAACAAAGCACCAAAAGAGATCATTCAGCCCATTATGTGTGTGCTGGCTCATTGCAAGAGCAATTCACCTGCTGCCACTCCCCTGCCTTAGTCTCCAGACGAAGCAAATTTTCCCTCTTCGTATAAATGATTCAATTTTCTTTTGAAAGCCACAATTAGTTCTGCTTCAGTTATACTCTCAGGAAATGGTGTAATAAGATGCTCTGAAACTGCCCTGCAACTTTCAATAATTTGTGCTCCCAACCCCACCATGGCCCCCGCTCTCCACTTCCACCTCCTGGGCCTTCTGCTCTCACACCCACTTTAGCATTGTACCTTTTATTTTATATTGTTTCTCACTGTTCTTGTGATCAAAATGAATCACTTCACACTTGCTGCATTATCTTTCCTTGGCCATTTGTCCATCCCTTCTACCAACCTGTCTATGACTCTTCGAAGTCCAATGCTCCCCTTTTCAGGGTTCACACAATTTCCAACTTTTCATGTTATGATACCCTCCAGCTACTGTTGCTTGCTTGATGCGTTAATAAGGATCATTAACCCATCGTAAGTCAGATGTAAGTTCATTTCCATCAGTGCCAATTATTTGCTGGCTAATTTCAAATCTAGCATTTTAGTATATATGGTTGTTAGCATTTGAAATGATAACTTGTCTCCACTGATTCAATGCTGAAAATTATCTTCATTCATATCTTCCTGCGCTTTTGACCTTGTAACTCAACTCCTCTCAGGGCTGTTCTTCATCTATTTTAGACTGGCGATATCGCTTTTCCTAAGTTTTCTATCTCGATATACAACTTCAAAAACATAATTTAAATTAGAAACTTTGATTTCATAATTAAATTGACATTGAGTCTGAATTGTATGAAATTCCGATGCAGAGATTTCCTGATGTAAGTATATATTTTCTGTTCAAACATCCCACATTCAGTTTAATGATGTATTTATACTTTGAGCCAACCTGAGAATAAGGCACATAGAATTTGCTGCACGGATACAGGTCATTCAGGTCGACAAGTCTATTTGGTATTTATCCTCCACACCATTCTCCTGCCATTCTATTTACTTCCTCTCACTGTATTGACATATATTTCATTCTTTTCCCCCTCATGTATACATCCACCTTTTCCTTCAATATACCTATGCTATTCAGCATGTGATAACAAGTTCCATATTCTCACAACATCTGACTAAAGAAACTTACTCCAGAATTCCTTACTGCATTAATTAGTGACTATCTCAGATATATAGCTCCTAGTTTTGGTCTCATACTAAAGTGGAAACATCTCCTCTACCTCTACCTTATGGAGCTTCTTCATAATGCTAAAGACTTTCATTGGATCACCTCTTAGTCTTGTCTAGAAAAGATCTCCAACTTGTTCAGCCTTTTATCAAGTTCTACTTCCCAGTTCTGGGATGACCTTCATAATTTGTTTTGCACATTCTATACCATTTCCCATTGCTTCAAACTGAGAGACACCACTATGTGGGTTTAATTCCTGTACTGGCTGAGGTTATTCATGAAGGCACACCCTCTCAATTTTTCCCCTTGCCTGAGGTGTGGTGATCCTCAGGTTAAAATCTCTACCAGTTAGCTCTTCCCCTCAAAGGGGAGAGGCTATGGTCATCTGATTTATGATAACTTTACCTTATTTACCAACATTCCACTGCATTTCTGCACCAGTGATTGAATTTTGACAACAACACAATTTTTCAATTATCCATCTAGAATAAAAGCAAAACACTTCTGCTGTTGGAAATGTGAAATAAAGGACAAAAAAATGCTGGAAGAACTTAGCAGGCCTGGTAGCATCCCTGGAGAGAGAAACAGTGTTCACATTTTAAGTCCAATATGACTCTTCTTCAGAAGAAGGTGGAGTGGAGTCATATTGGATTGAAAACATTAACTCTTTCTCTCTCCACAGATGCTACCAGACCTGTTGAGATTTTCTGACACTTCTTGTGTTTACAGTCAGCCATGAGTGTTCTACTCATTGATGTTTAGAAAAAGCTGATTGATTTCATATTCTTGACTTGGTGCTCAATGTTAATGATGGACAGTGCCTGCATTCCAGCCCTCGCTGCCCATGTGCAGGAATCAATAGCAAACTCAATGTATTTGTGCCCAGCTGCCCATAGGAATGCTGATCCCTGGAAAACCCAATTCCAAAAGGATGTTAAAACTTTTCTTCAAATCCATCAGCATTGCAATTTGCATCTTGTGTAACCTTCAAAAATTCCAGAGAAATTTGACAGAATATCCTTGAGGACTGAGTGTAACTCTTTCACAACAAAAACAGAAAATTCCAGAAAAACTCAGCAGCTCTCACAGCATCTGTGGAGAGAGAAAGAATAGAACCACCGTTTGGAGCATGGCTGACCTTTCCTCAGAGCTGTCTTTGCTCTCTGGATGGTTGAGCATGCATCTCCTGCTATACATTTCCAATATGACAGGAATGAAGTCCAGCGTTCTTCAAATGACCCCAATATCAATAGTACGTTGGTTTATTTAGTCTCCAAGTTGCCTGACACTTTGGCAACGGCGCATTCACAACAGTTACTGCAGCACTAATGTGATGACTATGCTACTGACACTAACCTCCAAGGCTGGGAGTTCATATCCCATCATATGGAGTGGTGAAATTAAATCTAATAAGCTTGGCCTACCGCCTGCGTATTTTCCAGGTAATCTGAAGGCTGGTTTTAGAAATTATGTACATTTTGATCCACTTATGATAATAATCTGCGTGGGGTAACTGAGTCTCCACGTATTCATTAGCCACCTTCCATTCTCACTCCTCTCAATCCAAGATATTAACCTCGCCCACAGCCATTTGTACAAAAACGGACGATATCAACTCGTCATCTTAGTTTGACATTGAGGATAAGAAGAGGGTGAATGGGGATCAGGAAAGGCAATGGGCGTGAGCTCTAATATTGGTCTGGAATCTATAACGACCGTTTCAGACATATTGGGGGTGGGGTGGGTAGGGGGAGTAAATGAGTGCAACTGAAGATATCCACTTATATAATGATACTGTTTATTGCATTATATAGCAGGGCTAGCCCGGTAGCGGGGCTGGACGGGCTGTTAATTCAGACAGGTGAATGAAATATTGCGAGGATAGATACAACTGGAGAGAATCTGGATTTGGAGTATATCATTCGCAACGACTTTCTAGATTACACGAGTCCTCCGGTTCACCCGAGCAGGGCGATGCGGGAGTGGGGGATCGGAGGCGGGGAGGTGTAATAGCTACCTCATCAATTAACTTTTTAAAATATGCAAAGTTATTTGCCTTAAATGTATAATCAGGATGGATGGTTGATTCTGCGTCACGTTCTGAACGACCTGCTTGTAATGTTTGCGTTTAGTTGGTGTCTTGTCAACTAACAGCTTGCCAAACATGCTAACTCCCTTTTCCCTGGCTTCCCTCCTGACACCGAAATGACAAATGTGCTGCTTTATCCATACAATTTATTTCATTATTGTTTCCAGCACCAAGAATTATAATCAATCACAAGAAAGTCCACTTGGCAGGTGTCAATCTTGGTGTGCATACACATATATATATATATATATATTTGGGTCTCCGTCTATATTTAATCCAATTACAAGGGTCAAGGAGTAAGTGCAAATCCCCTTGTTACAGCTCAGTTGTTATTCCCGATTTATGGTAAAAGTTAAACATGGTGATATGTGAGTTCGGGAGCAACAATTTCTGGTGCGAACATTGATAGAGCGGCGCGGTGCCATTCATTAAACAGGTGCTCGTTACTTGTTAATGGAATATTTATGAGTGTTTATGTGTAAATGAATCATCCTGTTATTTCCTGGAGGAGAAGGGAGGCTTTAATGATGGAGGCTGCGTCTCGGCTCACTGCGCTTTCTACTACAATTGTAGATCGAACTCAGTCCTTGTCACGTCGAGAAACAGTGAATCTATAACATACAGGACGTGCCTGTCGACATACGGCAAATTGCATTCAATCAGCCCCGGGGAATTCGACTAATGCTTCAGCCCATAAACCGGCATGGGGAGGGGAGGAGAAGGGTTGGGGTGGGGGGGGGGGGGGGGGGGGCTGCTTGTGGGGGTGGGGGCGGAATCAGAAACTGTGGGCTGGTTTAGTTTCTTTTAAAAAAAAGTGCACACAAGTAACCAGGCTGCCACGTGAAACCAAGTTTGTAGACAAATTAAATTCCAAAACAAGTAACGCAGATGGAGGAAAATATAGCCATGCAGATAATATTTGGGAATAAATCGTGTGTGTTCTTTTTTCTATATGAGTGTATGTGTGTGTGTGTTTGTTGGAGCGGAGGGGTTGGGGGGGGGGGGTGGTTGGTGAACCCAATGGACGTTTTAACACACGCACCGGCGCGGCGTGTCCCCGGACGTCGATAAGATTCGGTGTGGCGCGTTGGTGTTTGTTCAGGGCGCGCCTGTCATTTGGATTGACAGATGTCAATCATTTTGCAATTGCTTGTCAGTGTCTGGTTACTAAAGGGAATGCGGCAACAGTTCGTGCAGAACCGTATTAGGACTCATAGTCAGACTTGCAGCACTGTGAGATCAGGCCCCATACTTCAGATCTCAACTTAGATTTGACCGAGATTACCTAAGTGACACAAACCAACCTTGCTTTTTTTTGGGAGGGGGGGTAAAAAAGGAAACAAGAAAGTCCATGTTCAGGCAATGTGAGCTAGGTTAACGCACGCCAGCAGTCAGGGCGATTTCCAAAGCAAGCCTTGGTACCTGGCATTGGTTGTATATTAAATGGACAAGACGTGATAAACGGCAACATTTTTTAACCTGAGTCTAGAGCGGATCTGCTCCCTGTCCCACTTTAAAACGAATTCTTTCAGCAGACCCTGCCTTTGGCACGGATAACGCAGGGAAGGTGGGAAACGTGTCAGGAGATGGCGAGCAGTATTTTGTAACCGGACTTCGGGTTTGAACACTGTCTCTGCTCCTCTCCTGCCGCGCGTCTCACATTCACTGCACTCAACATGTCCTCAAAATCCACAAAGCTGCGAGCGAACCAAATATTGTTGCTCGCTTCCCCCAGTGAACAAGTGCATCTGTTTCATGAAGCCGCGGGAATTCATTCCAATGTTCAGGACACGATACTGTCTTTGCAACGGGGCTTTAAGTGAGAGTGGAGTTCGACAGTCACATGGCGATCAAGTCCTTCACTGTGAAGCAGGTTCAATGTCTGAATGAACCCCATATCACAAATCGGAGTGAAGGCTGGGGGGAGGCAGGGTCGCTTCAGGAGACTTCCATTCGATTCTCCTGTGTTTTCTTTTCGTTATATTTTGCTGAGGGAGTGAAGCGATGCAGCAAGTGTACTGATTCTGACTGTTGCTTTACCCCTGAACCGATCAAGTCTCGCATTCCACCCCCCCCCCCACCCTCTATTTAAAATACCTAATGTGTACTTGCTTCCACGGGCTGCCGGAAGAAGGCAGGTGGAGCTAAAACAAACACTTATTGTTTGCAGGTCGTTTTACAAAATCAATAAAGTTGCAAAATATAATGAGTCAGACTTTTTAAACCACCCCCTCCCCCCATAAAATAAAACATGCATTAAGATCTCCTCCATCCGTTAGGTGCAGCAGGATCTTGGGCTTTCTACATCAATCCAGCAATCATGATCTGCCCCTACACCTAGTACTGTTACTATTCGGACCTAGCCCCATTGACTAATGCACTACCTGTTTGGAAAGAAGGGGAGGAAAGGATACTTGCGTATCACTAAAGGGGATTTTAAGAACGTTGAAGGCATTGGGGGAAGAATGGTGTTAAAATGCGGAGGTTGGGGAGGAGAAGGGTCGGACAAATAAGCAGACATCACAGATTTAGCCAATTATTTTTCCCTCAGCTTAATGCTTGTGTCTTAGTTTCGCGTTGGCGTGGCTCCTGCAGTATGTCAAAGTGCAGCAGCACTCAAACTGAAAATAGATTTAGTCTACTTTACCTCACCTGGCGACCGCCCGCTTCCAAATTTCGTTGCTATCTGCTTCGCTCTGCAAACGCACATTTTCGCACAGTTCCACTTTTTTTTCCAACCACTCATGGCAAACTGAATAAAGCAACCAAAAAAAAAAACACTCTCTGGATGTGTCCCAACCTACTCAACATGGTCTAAGGTCTTTTTTTTGCTGCAATGAATTTTAGTACGCGTGGGCCAGGTTCATGATGTTGCTTAAACTGCGCAAATAGGCAGGTTAATTATTTAAATTTCTGAGGGGAGTCCTGCACCTCATGTTCAGAATGTCATCATTAAGGAGGCAGCAGATTCTTTTTTTCTCTGGCAGGAACCATGTAGATGGTCACATTCAGAAGGGGCACTTTTGCAATGCAACTTTTCATTTTCTTGAAGTTGCCTAATGAATAGGCACATTGATGAGTGATCGGATATTTTACTATTCTCATTGCTTTTAACAGGAAGTGAGGATTTGTTAATATTAGGTTTTCTTGTATCATTGCCAGTTGAACGCGGAAGATGACTTAGAATGCATCGGGCTCTTTAAAATGCATTTTAAAAAACATTACGGAGATGTCGTGTGAACTGCAAATCGAATGAACAACTGCTTTGCTCGTCAGTTCAGGAGCATCAGATAAAGACCCTTAAACATGGAAAAGACATCTTAAACCGACACCTGTTTACTGAAATGTTAGACATGTTTTCCCAGCTTAGAGGCTATCTCCTACTTATTTCTGGTAACTCCACAAAATCAGCAATGTATACACAAGGAACATCTTTCAAGAGATGATTGCGAACGCGTACTGCTATAGAATCAATGACATTTAATTGTGTCGAAATACTCCACACTTGTAATACATTTTGATGCTGCCATGTAAACTTACACCAATTGAAGGCAATCAATTTCCACCCGACAGAACACACTATTCATTGCACCCACAGGGACTGTGAAATGTACAATGGGGTTCTAACTTGACATCTTTTATCCCCACCGTAAAGCGATGTTCAAGAATTGCATCCTTTATGGACCAAATATGCCAGAATATAATTGTTCATGTTACTGGGAAGACAAAAGGTTGTCTCAGAGCATTGTGTTTACTTTGTGATTCAATGTATTGTAAGGAGCGTATTAAAATAATCACAGCAGCGACCATAAGGTGTGGCTAGCTGACATAAATCATTTTTAATATATAAAGTAACAACAGAATTGATGCTGTAAATTCCACAGTCACAATATTTCTGCCATTTCAGTGTGGATAAAAGGTCTTAACAGCATCTGAGACAGTTAAGTATCGTATAACTGTAGTATTTAATGTCTGGCACCTTAACTAAAAATTGACTATATTGTATTTATTGCTTTCTTTCCAAATGTAATCACAGTGCAGGACTTTTAACACACAGAGACACACACACACACACACACACACACACACACAAGCCAGATGAAACAGCCCCATGTTTGCAACACCACATTAGCGATCAGTTAGTATCCGTTCCCTCTGACACCTATCCACTGTTAAAACAAAAAATCAACTCATCAAATGCTCGTGATGTAGGCCGTTTAAACAAGCTTGCGTTCTGGCGACGGGTCTGGCGGCACAGATTGATTCACGGATGATCTCCTTTTGGAGAGTTGCGCGGCTGGAAGAGAGCAAGGTAACACCTGGCTCTGTTTTAGCTGCGCTCTCTGTCTTTGCTGAGAGACAGATAAGGGGACCGCCGCGGCGTTTCCAGCGCTCCCTTGGAGAACCCTGATCGGTTGCACGGTTTCCGAGCTCCCAGCCCCTAATAGGGGGTTGAATCATTAGCAAAACACCTTCCCCTGATGTTCTCCTTGTTTTTTTAAAAAAAATCTGTTGAAACATCCGCTCACCTCCTGCGCATACTTGCCAACATATTGTTCCACCAGAACCCACGGTGGGAGCAAACACCATTTGCCTCTGTTTCCTGCCTAATATTGTAAGTGCACACACATTTATTTTAAACAACCATTGCCTCAATTATGTCGACTGAAAAGTAAAGTGACAAAGAATATCCTACCTTTAATTAACAAAGTTGACTGGCGTGGAGCAAATACGGTTGAATTTGGAACAATGAGCATTCTCGCGTCACTATAGAAGAACATTGCAACTGGCTCCTCAATGAATAAGTCATTTGACATAGATATAGATATATACAATTTTTCAAAAAAAATCAGTAATTGAGCGTGGTTTCACGAGAAGTCGCCCCAAATGGGTCGCATTTGTCCTTTAGTTCTTCAACTTTCACAGTGAAACTCCGGCTCGCTAGGAACACGCAGTTGAGGGACCAAGACAGTGCAACACGCGTGAAGATCATTTTCTTGGGATGTTTCATTATAACTCGTAAACGCGTGGCTGAGAATGGGTAGTGTGAGGGAAGAATCTAATAAATTATTTACTCTGCAAAATGTGTGTAAATAATAGTCTATCGGGAAAAAAAACCCAGCAACACTACACTGACACTGTTCAGAGAGCATGTTAGTGTGATAAATTAAATGTCCAAATCAGCTGAAGAAAATCGTCAAGAAAAAAATGTGCAAAATGAACGCGTGTAAACCCTACTGGATATAGACACTGGCAGATGCAAGTATATATGTGCATGAATCTGCAAGCGCACTCAAGATCATAGGAGTCCAGCATATAGACAAATGTCTGTCTACAGTGCTCTGATTTATACATTCAAACTGAGTGACCTCAAATGTTCCTTTAACAATTAATAAGGTCCAAAATGCACACGTCTGACTGTAGCGAAGATAGGGGGATGAGGAAAGTGCAGCGATTCTCAGAGCTCGCTTTCCAGCCTCCTTGTATTTCCAGATATTCTGAAGGATGAAAGAGGAGAATAAATCACACCTTTATTAGCGCGCCTTACATTAGACGGGGAAATGCGAAGCTTGATTTTATTTTTCTTGACAAGTATTTAAGGCATTTGCACAGGCTGTGCGCGCAACGGTGTTCTTTTGAAAGATGGAAGGGTCAGGTAAGACTGTTGGAGGGGTTGCACTTTCGATCTGTTTTCGCTGTGCTGAGGCTAGTTACCGTTTTAATGAAGGTATCCAGCCAGAAGCAGAAAGTTGATTTTTCTACCTGACTGAACCCATTCAATCAACAGGACCGAGAAGCAATGGATCAATGTTTACTTTATTGGCGAGTTCGGACGAAATCACGGAGGAAGACTTGAGGTGAATGATAAATTGTATCCAGCAATTATTAGTTCTGGCGAATGTTTTCCCACTTAATGTCGGGCAGTGGGACTTAATTGCGTGAATAATTGTTATATGAGGTCTGGTGTCTAACACTTCACACCAGATGAACATCACTTTCTTTACCCTGTTGTACATGTGTGACCACAAAACATCCTCACAAACACCGAGTGGGGCCAGAGTCTGAGAGACAAGAATCGGCGATGGGAGGGAAAATTGCCGTAAAATGCAGGATTCTCACAAAAATACAAGCAACATTCAGCGTAATACAGCGTAATCCATCATTAAAATATCGCCACTGTGTAATTTTGCAGAATTATCTGTTCTCGTTTATATGATATATCAGATATAGACTTTGGAACACATTTGCATATTCATATATTTATATAATGATGACTAAATTCATTATGCCTCCATCAACACCAATCTGCGAGAACTATGAAAACTTTATGGACTCATTACTTGCGATGTTGTTTTAGGATAAATGGCCATATAAGGCAAACAAGCGCGGGCCAGTCTGATTTCTTAAAGGGGGATTATAAGTTTGGCATTTTTTTAAAAAAAAGAAAAAAAAACATATTCAACATTGGCTGAGTGCTTCCGGTCTTTTTCTATATCCCACAACACGGCGTTTCTTTAACGCGAGGAGGTTGGTGGTTGGGGAGGGACATCTCAAAGCAGAGAGGGGAAGTCTCCACTTGAAAAGGAGAGCGGCGCTAGGCCCGGCGTTAAGTGCAGCCCTTGTGTTTGCACAAGAGTGTCCTTGCGTCACGCAGGCGGCACTGTCCAATCAGCGGCGAGCTGACACTGCTATTAAGGGGGAAAGTTTGTGTTTGAACGAAAACCCGTCCCATAGTCCCGGTGACATTTAAACTCTGAGCGAGAAGAGCCCAACGTGAAAATATTGGCGACCAAAACCTCCCACTGCTTCTTCCACCGAGAAGGGCTGGCTGGCAGACCTGGGAAGCGGTATTGCCACATAGTGCGACCTGATTCAGGTACTGTAGATCCTGCTTCGCCCTCACCTTACAGTTGCTTGTGGCTTCCCCCCCCCCCACACACACACACCTTCTGTATCTGTTTTCCTTTTATTTCACTTTGTGTGTGCATCACTTTCCTGCTGACATTCTGTCAGTTTTGATCTCCAACTTGTTTTTTTTTCTAATCCCTCCTAACTCTATTTCCCCCCCATAACATTTTAAAATATTTCTGACTGCAACCTCGGTGTGACTGACATAATTCTTCTTGTAAGAGAAACCTGCCTTTTAAGGTCGCTCTTCCGAATTGTTCTACCTCGCACCTTCCTGCTTGTATTCCGATGGACCATCTGATATGATAAGGTGGATATCATTTCAAAATGGACTGCTCCAGGAAGCGACGACTGTTGATTTTTGTCTGCGGTGGGGAGCGAGGGAGACGGATGTGTAGCATTTTCTTTCAGCAAAGTTGCTCAGTCTGGTAACAGGTGGCACGGGAAAAGACCCAAACCTTTTATATATATATCCCAGTTGTCTATCTGGGGGGTTTGGGGGGGGGGGTGAAATCTGTTGGCAATGTTGCGTTCGCCCTCAATCCCGTCAGACTCCTCCGTGAGGTGTTTCTCCGGGTGGTAGGAGGTTTGCAGGGCGGGTGTCTCTAACCTCTCGAAGTTGCCTGCATTTAAGCTGACCTCTTTAAAAAATGTGTCAAGCCTCAAGAATGTTGCTCCACACAGCCTTGCAGCAGTTGTAAGCCCAGGAACTTGTTTGATTCCTGCTCGTCGTTTGAACGGGGTCTAATTAACGCTATTCGTCGAGGTAAAGTTTCATATTACACCAATCCCTGTCACACCCTTGTGCGTATCAGGGGCGATTGTAAGGGGAGCTTGGTCACTGACAATTTACTCGTTGGCAGAGTCCTGTGTCACGATTAAGAATGCAAACAAAAATGAAATGTAAAAAAATATATATCCTTGATGGTAAAATTTCTGCAGATGTGCTGAGAGAGGATAGCTCCAGTGACACTAATCGGGATGAATTGCTCCGTCGACATCAACCAGAGCTACCTGTTTTACGAATCGAGGCTAGAATTTAGCAACCCTTTTTCAGAATCGTGTTGAAAATATATTTTTGCTTTGTTTCGTTTAAGTAAAAACGCAGCCCAACTCGCCTTAAGTGGCTCTTACTGGTCTGAATTTCATTTTGTCCCCCTTTCCCGTCTAAGGATCATAAATCATTCAGTGTGATTTTTTTTCCTGGTTACGGTGGGAGCTGGGGGTTAGGTGAAGGTGCTACTGTACATGGGTAGTGGACCATACTTCGGTAATAAATCAAACGCCTTGCAATACAGACCCTCCTCCCTAATTAGAGATGTTTATCAGAGATACTGTTTATCCAGCTGTCATGTGGAAATGGGCCTGTAACATAATTGCCCTGACAAGAAACTCTTTGCCTGAGTACCCTCACCCCTTCCCAATGCAGACCAGTGTACACCTCAACTCATTCCAGCTTACCTTGAACATGCTTTCAACCCGAATCTTTAATTGACTTTTTGAGCCAAATAGCAGCGTTCTCCAGGAGTTAGCCAAGTGCATGTATTCCCCCATGTGTACTAAGATTAAAAAGATTGATGATATTGCGCGGTGGCACCGTGGTTAGCACTGCTGCCTCACAGCGCCAGGGACCCGGGTTCAAATTCAGCCTCGGGTCACTGCCTGTGCACGTTCTCCCCGTGTCTGCAAGGGTTTCCTTCGGGTGCTCCGGTTTCCTCCCCACCGTCCAAAGATGAGCAGGTTAAGTGGATTGGCCATGCTAAATTTAGTGTCGGGCAGCTAGCAGTGTAAATATGGGGTTAGGGCCTGGGCGAGATTGTTTATCGGTACAGGCTCGATGGGTCAAATGGCCTCTTTCTGCAGTGTAGGAATTCTATGAAACGGCGGGCGGTTTTTCGCTCAGAGATGCGTCTGCTCTGTTCTTAATGATTCCTGCAGCCGAGTATGAGGGACATTACAGTTAACCAGAAAGGAGATACAGCACCGTGCAGGCGGACAATAAGTAATATTATCTCAGTTTGTGTTGGTGTGATAGCTCAAAATACATTTTGTGTTCAGTACACAGATAGGCATAAAGTATCCGCAAGGCACGGACGCTGGAATAAGTTGTCAGAAATCGTGCATCTCCACATTCTATCGACTGGATTAGACAAGAGGACTTTAAGTATTCTGTGGATTGTGAAAGGTACTTGGTAGTTCGGTTTGCTAATACAAGGAGACGAGGTCCGTTTCTGCACTTGCACGAATAAATGATTTCGACTACTTGAGTTGGATGAAGTGTACGTGTGTGTGTGTGCGAGAAAGAGAGTTGCGGGGTGTGAGAGGTTTAATACGTTGATTTGCCAACTTATTAGCTTTTCTGAAACCGAATATCTTCGCCGCGGCCTTTTGGGAGAGGAAGTTCTTTAAATGAAGCGACTTTACAATGTCCACCAATGATACAGAAACCGAGGGAGACGTAAACTGTGACTGTAATAAGACCTGTTCAAACGGATTGCACAGATGGTTTAAAATGCTTTTCGACAAGGTAATTTTCGGGGTTTTGTGTGCCCTCTATGAGTTGACACAACCTCTGCCATTATGCCTGTACAAATAAACCAAGCATGTTTTATAATAATTGCTTTAATTGGGTGATTTTTGCACATTATTTTGCAGACAGCCAGTGTTTTAATCCCACGTACTGCACCAACCTGTGTTAACGGTAACGATTAATTTCATTAAACCGCAGGCAAGAGGTTCCCGGAGCGGAGCCATTGGCTCCTGTCATCTAATTTACTTACTTACTGATTTTTTTTAAAAAAAACCAAAAACTTACCTCCAGCTGCCACAGTTAAACAAAGTTTAGTTGATTAAGTTTACAGAAGGAACGGCAGTCAGTGGTTTGAAGCGGGGCACATGCATATCTTTTACGTATTATTTTGTGTTCCTCGCGGACAGTGTAAATGTGTGCGATCGAATTTGGGGTTTTATTGCCCCCGGTTGGGGAACGTCAGGTCTTTAAGATCTGAAGATAGCCTCAATCTTGGTAGAGGCTGCAACAACTGATTAAAGGATAGAAAAAGTTTCGAAACCCCGCAAGAACTTGCAATCCTATTTCATAGTGCGACTATTTCAGGACCATGATATTAGTTATGGCACCAAATATGCTTTCATCACACTGTTGCATTTTTTATTAGCAGACTTTTGATCAAGCACTTTCACGTTGAAATGTATTGGATGAAGTTTTTTTTCTCTCTCTCCCTGCTTCCTGGTTTCCGCGGTGGTTGTGTTGTTTTTGTACAGTCTCCTGTCCAAAATCAATTTGTCCCCTTTCCCCCTTGCATTCTAGAGGGTTCGAACCCTCTTCGCTCACAACAACATCAAGAACTTTTGACAAGTTCACTGACCTTTACTTCCCCCCTCCTCCTCCGAATTATTCTCTTTTTTCACAACACTTTTGGTCTTCCAAATTTAAAAGTGTAATCGGACCCTCCTGCCTACATACAAAGTCACTGCAACAATTGCCCTCCCTCCTCTCTGTGAGTGTAAGGCCCGCGGGGGGAAAAAAATCTTGGGGCAGAAGATTCCTATTTTAATTTTTCTATATACACCAACCCCCCCCCTTCCGTTTGCACATTATTCAATCCACAATAGGATCACGTTGGCACCCATCAGTTCTGCAATTTATATCATTTTGCAAAATGCAATTCTGGGTAAATCCTGTAAAAATTACAAAATGAAAGAGCTCCTTTTTTTTCCTCTCTTTCTGTGAAAAAGCTGGGGAGAGAGTGTTTCAATAAAAAATGGCGTCACTCCGTTCCTCTTCCCAAACTCAAAGAAAGAGTGACCCCCTCCCAGCACCCTCCCTCCCCCCGCCACCCCCCACCCCCCACACACACACCCTCCCCTGAAAGGGAAAAGCGAGAAAGGTGAGCCGCTGATAACTTTTTTTCTGTTCTGTAAAGCACTGCAAAGAGTATTTGGAGACAGTAACAAAACTCTCCAGCAGGTCTGTTTTGTTTTAATCCATGCTGTATATATAATATAATATATATAAATATAAATTAGTTGGACAAACAAGTCTTAAACTTCGATGAGGAATTCTGGACCCCGAACCATTATTGTAATAATAAACCTTGGCTGCTGTGAGTTCCCTCATTGGCTGCTGGCGCCTATTCCTAACCGCTTGCTAAATCAATGGTAGCCAATGTATCCAAAGCTTCATTTGGCTTTAATAAACCCCTTTCTCTGGGAGCATGACGTCAGTTGAATTCAGTATTTCCCTCCCTTTGCATGATTTTGTCTGTGTGTGTGAGTGTGTATGTGTGTGTGTGTGTAAAACTTTTTTTTAACCGGGGCCCCACAAAGAACACTTTGCCCCGGGGGAAATAGCGACAAGATTAAGGTCTTCTGGCCCGCATTAGTGGGTGCTAATCCGAAATGCGCTAATTGAGCTTGCAACGAAAGAGAAGGGGGGGGAGGTGGGGGACAAAACCCATCCTCGCCGCCTGCGGATTTATGAAGGCACCGATTTCACTCCTGCAAACTTTGTTGAGAAGAGGCGCTTTAATTTCCACCTTTAAAAAAAGCAACATCTGCAGCCCAGTCCGTAACAGAAAGAATTAAGCAGAAGGATTGAATGTAGTGGAGGACGCCCGCACACACTAAAACGGTGGAGATTCATCTTAGATTGCCTTCTCTTTTTTAAAAAAAGAAAAAGAACGGCGAGGCGGATTCTCTCACAGATTACCAGACTGTGGCTAATGCACAATTGACTCCAGTTAATTTGCAAAGCTTTCTCGAGGGCCACACCAAAGAAGGAAGAAACGGGTCTGTACATTTTTTTTAAATCATGTACATTAATTGTGTCGCGGCCGTGGAGTTTCTGCTTAAAGTTGGGTGCGAAACTTAGAAGAGTTTGTGTGTGTCTCTGTGTGTGTGTGTGTGTGTGTGTGTTTCACTCCAGGCTTGGAATAAATTACCAACTCGACAACTTTCTGGGCGCTGTTAATCGAGGCCTTTTCATTTGATCCCTATCTGTGTTCACGGTTAGAGAAGAAATAGTTAGTGTTTGGAATTGTGAAAGTTCCTTTTTAACACGAAGCCAGCCTATTTTTTTTAAAAGAGAATGAAAACTCCTGCAGGTTACCGAACCCAGTTGCAAACTTTAATACATTCACCCGCACCTATACCTTCCATCTTGTGTTTTAGTTGCTGTTTGTGGTTTAAAGTGGCTCTTTAAAAGGCCAGGAGGTTCTAGTCCGCGCTGTCTAACCCAAGTGGTGTTTTTTTAAAAAAAGAAAATTAGCACTTCGCCCGCGTGTATGTGTTTGTGTGAAACGCTAAGTCGAGAGATGTCCCTTCGCCATCAGAGAAAGGACCACAATCTCGATTTTATGCTGTAAAAGCGACCCCCACCCACCGCCATCTCCCTCTTTAGACATTCGTTGTAATAGAGCCACGTTCCCAGGCAAACTCTGTACTCGGTCACAGCGTGACCTGTAACTCTCCTGAAAAAAACATGCATTCCCTTTTTTTTAACTTCCAAAGCACTCCCATCCTCCCTCTGCCGGATAGACCATCTCCAGAAATATATAAAAATAGACTTTCAGGGTGGTGTGGAAGGGAGAGAAAACTGCCAGTAAAATTGGGGTATATTGACGTTAGCTGAAGGGAAAGGGGAGAATGAGTTGGGTCGGTATTAAGAGAGTGGCAGCTCTAGCCAGGACTCGAGATGACAGTGCATGACGGTCTGGGCAGCTCATTATCCAACTCCTATTGAGGCGTCCTTTTCACAAAGATGCAAAGTATTTGGCAGAGTCGTTTGTCTCCGCATTGTACTTTAGTTAGGAATGCAATGGTTGTCAGTGCTCTTATTCACTTTCAAGATACTTTATTGATGAGCTCTGACTTTTAGCACTTTTCACATGTCAAGAGAAGTCAAGTGTATGCATCCACGACTTCATTTTATGCTTTGCGCGTCTCTGTGAGCTCCCCCCCCACTCCACAACCGCCCCACCCCCGCCGCCTTTTCTTTTCCCTTCTGGTTGCGTTCTCTCTCTCTCTCCCTCCCTCTCTCACTCACTCACACACACACACACACACACACACACGTACGTTCTACTCCAATGGGATAAATAATGGAGACACCCTGAGCCGAGACTGGTGCTACCTATGTAACCTCAAAACAGGCGCCGAGGGGTTGCTTTGGAGTTTACTGATCTGTGCATTAATAGTCGGGCAATCAACAAATGTAGTTCTGGTGTGTGGTCAACTGCGAGTTCATTTTCTTACATTCCGCCTGATTTTCCGGCATCTAGTGCAATGGCACACAGTCTATTGGAAATTATCAATTAAAATGAATGGAGCTCTCGCACTGAGCTGCTGTAAATCAGACGCACACAGTCTCTCCCTCTTTCTGCAGAATGTGAATTGTGCCTTCTCTGTTCTCTCTCCCTCTCTCGTTTTGCAAAATGTCCAAGCATGTTCTTTAGAGGGGGGGAAAAAAAGTTGAGGTTTAACTTATTACTTCCACCAGGGGAAAAAAAAGCTAATAACAGACATCGGGCAAACAAAGGGCGCGTGGGAGAGGTTTGTGAATGTTTTCTGTGCAGACACTTCAGACCGATTTACCAGAGCCTCGAATCCACAAAGTAAATGTGTATTTAATCGGCGCTGTCAATGGGAAGGGATCTCTCCTCTTTAGTTAGAACAACATTAGCAGAGATAGATAATTTGTGTTCATTCCTCATTGACTGGAATATTTGCGTTTTTCCCCCATAAAAGTTTTAAAGATGGAATATATATTATACGCCCATAACTATTGAAACTGGCTACTTTACAATAGTCGTGTTAATGTGGAGATGGGGGAAAAACATTTTAATTAAGGTTCATCCACAGTGGTAATCAAAGCAATTGAATCCTCACATTTTAATATATTTGTTATCTTCCAGTCCTTACTTCTTAAAGTTCTCAAAATTCATGTACGATTACCCTTTGGAAATTTGGGAACACTTTATAATATGTACATACACCCCACATGGTCGCGCACGTAACATTAGTGTTGTTTGACCGAATCCTGTGGTAAAGTTTTTTTCAAAATGTAAGCCAAGTCTATCTATCAAGCCTTCCCCAGCCGGCAGAGAGAACGGAGGCAGCAGGGAGCACTCTCCCTTGTGCCCGCTGGCCCGGCATGCTCGCTAACCCCTTACTTTGCATAAGGAAATATTTATTTGTGTGTATTTGCATGCGGTGCCTAAAACCGTGTGGAGTGATTAGTGGGTTTGAAAGAGTGCATTTCCCGCTCTGGTGAGGCGCAGGGAGGAAGTGTTTTGCTTGCGGATGATGACAAAGGTCACCCTCTGCTAATGGGCCAGTGAAGTGAAGTGGAGGCGAGGCGAGGCGAGGCGAGCGCACCTCCTGAATTCAGACATACATTAATCCAACTAGCACCATCTGCAATCAGCTAGGTGTGCTCTCTCTCTCTCTGTCTCTCCTCTCGTCTTTCTCCCCCGTTCTCTTGTCTTCCCATCCCCGCGTGTTTCAACAACTCCCTCTCTCTTTAGTGACAGCAGATTTTATTGTCAATCTCTGTCTCCTTCGCAGGAATTTGCCCTGTGTCTCTCTGTGTGGAGAAATTATAATCCACTGGCAAGTATTTAAAAAAGTCGCCCATCATATCCCATCTTAACTGTTTACTGGACGTGTTGACATACAGAATGCCCCGTAAAGGTGAGTTTATTTGCTTTCCTTACATTTAATTTAGTGCATTTTTGGGCATTTTATTTGACATTTCTTAATCGCAAGGGGAATATAAGTTTCCTTTAGCTTCCATCTGTGATTTATTGTCTAACTCAGATTTATTGAAACATGATTATGGATGGTAAAGAGTTTTTTTTGTCATTTGACTGCTATTTTGAAATATTGCTTTGCTCAAAGGGGCACATATATAGAGAGACAGTACTTAGGAAAACCCAGTGGAAATTCAGCTCAATCTCGGGTCGTTGCATTAAAAGCCCGATGATGCTAGTCCTAACTTGTGGATTGCTGTTTTTTTTCTGTATGTGTGTGTGTTCCCATCAAGCCGTTCACTCTCTGTTTGACTTTTATTAATGACCACAGATTAATTTTAATCGGATTCGGCGGCCACGCATCCCTTGACTTTAACATTCAAATAAATAATTTTCTCAACGATGCACCAGAGAATTTAGTAAAATTCACCTCACTCCCCCCCCTCTAGGCAAATGTTCCTAGGAGGCGACGCGCAATGTGTTTGAGATGCTGTAATGTGGGCTTGTCTAATGTCATTTTTTCTGCGTGTTTATAAGTAGTTGATGTTTATTAATGATAAGAAAGAGTAAAATAAGTCACTTTAGGCCAAAGCTTGTTGTTTGATGAAGATGCAATGACCCGATGATGCATAGTGTCAGTTTGAATTAAGCAATCAGCCGATTCATTAGTGCCGTTTTGCACCGGGTGGAACTCTGTACAAGCATTAGGGCTTTAATATATATGTGAGTATGTGTGTGTGTGTGCGTGTGTGTGGTTATTAAAGTGCCTTTACCTTGTCGAAAACCATTGGGCTCAGCGAGTTAGCACCAAACCTCATGTGTCCATGTTAAAACACAAATTAATTGAAATGAGGGTTCCTTTCTCGGCTCGGCTTCCCAGTCATTCGATCAATATATTCCCACCGCTTCAAACCAAGATCCTTCTGCATCACAAACTTTGTTTCCATTTTGCAAAATAAACCCCTACATTTATGGCCATTTAAATTGAGCATGACGTGACGATATACCTCAGTTTGTGATATACATTTGGCTGGTGGTCGGGGGGGGGGGCGGGTGGGAGAATATTAATAAGCACTCGTCATTTGGAGCGAAAATATTGCATCAAATTTCTCTTCAGCGACAGGAATGAATTAGGATAGTTAACGTTTAAGTACAGACGGAGGCGGGCCTGCCTCTAGAAGATTTAAATTGCTTTCACTACTCGACATTGCAATAAATTGTTGAGCCGTCTCTCACCTTATTGTCAATGCATCTTCGAAGTCCCGGTCGTTAAAAATAAGAACCGGAGCAGATTTCTCTCGATTGCGGACTTAGGAGAGCTTTTACAAACAGGCTGCTCGCGTCTTAACAGTTAAAAACTGGGGAAATCTCGGCGCAGGTAGGAAGGAGATATTACACGTTTGTGTAATGCACAAGAAGTTTGCTGCGATTTTCTTTTCGGTAGAAAGCTCAAATGCGAATATAGTTGGGATGGGGGATGAAAATGAACTGTGGAACAGAGGCATTATTGTGAGATTCACGGGCGTGCTTTTAGATATAATTCAATACTTCATGATATGTAGTCTCGGCCGGCGTTGAGCGAATGCTGGGCCGAGGTAACATTTGCGTTAGAATCGGCACTAAGATACAATAAAATGCATTCGGTGCATTTGACTTCGTGTTGTTAAACTTATATATTAATATATATGAGTATAATATATACATACATAATTAGCACAGATATAAAGGACGATACAATATTGCCTCTTAGCCTGGGCCTTTAACTGCTTGTTCAGCACTTGTTTTCATCTCTGGAGGCGTGAGGATAATATCCAGGTTTCAAATTCTACTCCTGAAATCTATCAGGACGCGGTCGCTTGCTAATTTATTTGCTTGTGTACGTATATATATTTTAAAAATGCATAGTGAGAAGACAGGAAGACGGCGTGTTAACTTTTCAGTCACAAATTGCAATCCCAGTAATAAGAAAAACATATCCGCTGCCCGCCGCCGTAAAGCCCCGCAGTCAAAAGAAAGCATTTTTCTAAAAAAAAAATTTAAAAATTGCAAATGTTCACGTCCCTTCCTTAAAGCGAGAAAGCACAAATGATCTTCCTGGAAGTCTGGCGATGTTTTCCGCTGGCTGCAGTTGGGAAAAGTTAAAACGCCCGGGTTTCTCCCGCTCTGCCCAGTCCTCAGGATAATCAGATAGTCACTCTGGTCTGTTGTAAATATTTACGCAGGGAAGTCTACATGCTGGGAGAAAGTGTTTGTTTGAAGTTTATTTTTTCCCCCCGTGTGTGTGCGAGCAGGAATAGATAACAAAGCTAGTCTATAAATTATTTTCCGGTAGTATGTGTGTGTGTGTGTGTGTGTGTGTGATGAATAGACAGAAGAGGGGAGGGAGGTATAAGGCGTCCAGGAATGTAGGTACAGATGTGAGAGTGGGGTTGTTTGGGGAGGAGGGGTGCGGGGAGGAGTGTGTGTGTGTATGTGGAGGGGGGGTGTAATATGCGTTATAGTTACGGTGGATAGAAGGAAATAGGAATGAATTATTTCGAGAAAGAGGTAAAAGGAAATGAAAGCTGGCCCATTTCGTTATTGTACCCCCTTTTTTCCAGCAAACCCCGTGAATAGACCCTTTATTGTAATTGTCTCTTCGCAATTGAGCGCCCCGCGGAGCTGTTGTGTCTTTTTACAACCCTTAACAACCCGATACCAGCAACATGATTACCTCCAGATACTCATAATAGAAATTACTTGTTTTATTCTGCTGGTGAGGAGTGGGGTGGACAGGGGGACGGGGTGGGGGGAATAGCAAAACAACCTCCACCCCCCAAAAAAAATCTACACACCATTCGATGTTGCAGAAAGTGTCCCTCCCTTCACCCACCCCAACTTGAATGAGTGTGAGTTGAAGAGTGCGCTACGTTTAGCTGGATGCTGTGTTGCTGGTTGGGGAGCCCGGGGGTGGGTTGGGAGGGGGGAGGGGGTGGAGAGAAGGAGGGGGGGGGAGTTGCTCTCTGGGTTTGGGCTGTGAGTAGAATAGAAAGCATTGTTCACTTTCTGTAGCCTTTGTCGATCAGTGTTGACCCCCTCCCGCTAGTACTTTTTAAGCAGTGAGGCGAGGTAGACAGCGTGTGTCAGAATACCTAAGTGCAAAAGAGGATCTAAAGAGCAGGGAGAAAGTTAGCCGAATAACTAAGTTCAAAAGTACGTTATAGAGTACAGTACAGAATTTTTTTTTCGTGTGTGCAGAAAATCTGTGGATGGGAATTTCTCCCCGTCCACACCGCCAACCCCCCATTTTAAAATCCACTGGACTATTGAGTCATCCCCAAGTAAACAATGCAAAATAACATACAGTACGTTCAACGGTGCAATATCATGTTTACAATAAGGCGTTCGCCCTACACCAGACACGAACGATCGCGAAAAAAAAGTATTCATAAGCGATGAAAAATGAGACCATTTCCCGAGCAAAGGCAATCACAACAGTGTTCCTAACTAAGAATCCGCAGTGATGGGACCAGACCACATGTTGTAATACAAGAAGATGGAAGGCCGTGCAAGCTGGCAAAACACTCCTGGACGGGCATCTGTCAAAAAGTTCCTTGAGTACAAGGAACTTGCTTTGACTGTGGATCATGTGAGATAGAATTCAAGCGGAAATTCTTAACGTTTCTTCAAAGTGTCTTGATTGGGATTGGAGATGGGGAAGGGGTGCGGATGGGGGTGTGGGGGTGAGCAGT
The DNA here is from genome assembly GCA_024679065.1 of Sphyrna mokarran. Lineage (NCBI taxonomy): Eukaryota > Metazoa > Chordata > Chondrichthyes > Carcharhiniformes > Carcharhinidae > Sphyrna > Sphyrna mokarran. The sequence goes on along the minus strand of JAGIQG010000008.1, from coordinate 105,324,654 downwards.
TCGGGGTGAGGACACTTTGCCCAAGATGGGGATATCGGCTTAAAAGGGCCTGCCCCGCCAGAAAGCTTGGGCATCCTTTAAGCGACCCCGTCAGGCCCAAAACCAGACACCTTCAAACGGGTGGTTATCGAATCCATAAATACTAATTCTGCTCCGAAATAGGGAGTTTTAGGAAAGTGCACCAAGTAATACATTTACTGAAAGCGCCCGCCAGATTGCCATAATAAACTTTTTTTTGTTTATCTTTTTTTCCATAGAGGGAAGACTTTAACTAGTATCAATCAGATGCCCGTGGTCACAGACTGTCAACACAGGGTTCAGGCAAGTTTCAAATATTATTGCATTCGAATTGCAGTTAAATATCGAACATTCAAAGCAGCGCTTAGCTCCAAAAAAAGTCATTTTTTTTGGTGTTAAAGGTTTTTATCATTTGTCCTCCCGCGGCTTCTGCGTAACGCCTTGTACTGTATTCATTAATCGGTTCTTTAAGATTGTTCCCTTTTGAAGAATATTTTAGAGTCAGATTTCTCAGAGATTATAGATGTTTCCTTGATTGCCTGTGACTTCGCCCTGATTAACGCAGAGTTTTATTACTATCAGAATAGAGTAATCAAGCCACGTGGGACTCTGGTGTAACAATTCAACATGCAGAACAGTAAGTGATGCCTCGTGTATTTCTTTGAATCACCTAGAAATGCCAAATATTCACGTGTGTCAGGAAGAGGTTGCTCCCTCACCACCTCCTCTCTTCCCCTCCACCTCTTCCCCCCCTCCCCCCCCCCCCCCCCCCCCACACTTCTCTCCAGCACTTTAAGTGTTAAAGGCCGAATAATGCAGGTTCCATAATTAATAATAAAATGCACGCCTGCTTTCACTATAGCCAGACCTTCGCTGGCAATGTTCAGCGTTAGCGTGTAACACGAGAATTGCTGGGATGTAACCTCTCTGTGAGTGTAAGAAGGGTTCCCAGCTATTTATTGCCAGTGAATGTGGTGCTAAACGCCAAGTAAAATGACCACCTGAATTCGCCAGCTGCTAAAAATGAAAAAAAAAAATGATGTGATCACGTCGATTACCTATGGGCCTTTTTTTTCCCCCTGTATGAACCACTTCATTTATACATCTCCTCAGTCCCCGAACTCCGCTACAAAACCCCCAATGCGGTTCTTTAGAAGTGCGCATGTCTTTGTTCATTTCCAGAGTTGCTCTCTATCTGATTATTAATCGCAGGCATTTGATCCAAATTCCACACAGCCGAAGTTTAAAAAAGAATGAACTGATTAGTTTCTCTTTCATTTTTGGAAAATGCGTTTGGTTGCTAAAGTACATTGAAACCTCCCCAGAAATAGCATTGTTTAGAACCAAAATAGAAATAAAAGTTCAAATACTTGTGCTCAACCTAAATGGGATTAATTGAAATAGGTTGTGCGTGTGTGTGTGTGTGTGTGTGTGTGTATGATCGAGTAAGCTGTTGTGCGAATTGCTGAGGAGATATCATTCGGGTGAAGCCTTTAGTTTGTTTAAAGGTCGCGGCGGGCTCTGCGCGCTTTGTGCTAATAACTCCTGGGTGTATATGCTGTATAACATCCAAATTGCCACCATATGTTTTCGTATTAGATGACTCGCAATAGAATACAGGGCGCATAATCAGTGCCACTGGGCGATTCCTCCACGCCTCAGTACAGAGAGTATGCAGCGATTAATATGTACCTTTCTGAAACCAACCCCTTCTCTCCATCCCACCCGTCCTCCCATCCCCCCCCCCCAAAAAAAGTATTACTTGTACATGTCCTGCTCTTGAGAAAAAAATAAACCCGGAAACTTGCACGTGGAAGTGTGGGGGAGGGGCGGGTTTGAGGTGCAGTAAAGGCCTCAGCATTTGTTAGCCCTGTGTAAGGTACACTGCTTAATGCATACCGTGTCTTTTGATAAGAAATTCGATCCTCCTACACATAACTGGGCGTCAGTGCTACGGGTACCTGGACTGGCTGTTTTGTTTTGAAAGGTTCACACCTCTTGCTGTTGTTTGAGAATGCCAATCTTGTTTTAGAATTGATGTCCTGTTTGGGTGTGCGATATGCGAATCATGTTTTTTTAAGGAGAAAAAAAGAAATCACCATACCTGCAACTATCATATTTCAAATTTGTGAGAAACTAGCACGGAAGTGTCTTATTGACATTTCCCCCAAGGGGAAAAATGTGCATTATTTGTTGTTGGCTTGATTTAAAATAAATGCCCAGGTGTCAGAGTAGGATAAAGTCAGTTAAAGGGGAGATGTGTACTGGTGGTTCTAATGAACAAATACGTTTTCAAGCGTACACAAGATAGTGGACTATGAATGTGTACTGCATATGCTTTTTAAAATGATGAATGGCCTGGCATTTTTTTTGGAAGTTAAAAAAAATTAAATGGTTGGCTTTTTATTTGCATCTTTAAGCAGTGTTGATTTAAGTAGGGCGCGCGTTCCCGGCGTCGTGATCGCGCCTAGCCCCCAGGCAACCTTAAAATGAAGCCGTCCTTTAAGGGTAATGAGTTTAGTGAGAGACACTATGAATGATATACAAATGCGGACAGAAAGGGACGTTTTATCATGCTACTATTTGTCGTGACGATCCGATTTTCAAAGTGGAACAGTGTCATAAAGTGACAAGCCTGCCACAAGTGTTCGGGGCTGATCTTTTCAATTATCCTTCCGTGCACTACCCAGGGAGACTTCCGCTTATTTCTAGAAATTAAGCTCAAAGTTGACGAGCAGCTAGCTTGATTTTCGGGACAAATGTCAGCAAAGCTCATCATTTTCCCTCCTATATTCGGAGCTTATTTATGGCTAAGTGGCTGGGCTTTTTGGAGCCAATTTAGCAGGCGCTCCTAGGGAGAAGAGAACAGGTTCTCCATAAGCCGGGAGCTTCCTCCAGGGACACGGTTAACAGCCTGAGTTTCAGGTTCGGAATCTCCATAAGCTTACAATTACTGACCCTTTGCTGTCTTTAACAGGCAGGGAGAATGACTTGTTTTTTTTTAGTGTATTGGAGAGCTGTTGTACTTTCGGGAAGATTACGTGTTATTTGTAATATTGGATTCAGTTGATCTCGCATTGTCAGTTTGTTATTTGCTCGAATGGGCGCCCTGTCGTTGGGTTTGGAAAGCAAAAAAAAAATCCCGTTTCTGTTGGCTTAATTTGCTGCCATGCCAAGTCTGGCTCGGGTCGTTTATTGCCCTTATCTGGGGTTTGGTGATTTGTGAGCGCACTCGACGCTCTCGCTCGTAAGGTACCCTGGGTTGATTGGTATTTCGAGTTAGAGGGGCGCGTTTGTGGGTCAGGTCTGGTTTTGCAAGTGGGATCGCCGGCGGGATTAAGGACGGGCACTGTGAGCGAGCCGGGCGGCTTCACACTGGACGCACCTCTTCCCGTCTCGGCCGCTGAATATGTTCGCTGTTACTTTACCCCTAGGTCACAGCGGAGTGAATCAACTCGGCGGCGTTTTTGTCAACGGTCGCCCACTGCCCGATTCGACCAGACAGAAAATAGTGGAACTTGCTCACAGTGGCGCCAGACCCTGCGATATCTCCAGAATCCTCCAGGTAACAAATATCTCCGTTAATAAGTATAGCTTGATATCTTTGGAAATGGACCAGAGAGAGAAAAAAACAGAAACTGCATGCAGATGTCATAGTGTTGCCGTTGCATATGCAATCAGCTGATTGAATCATTTTCTAGAAGGGGTTCTCTACAATCCAAAAATGCTTCCTGAAAAATTGCATTCGTACCTTCCAAAGCGATTTCTTTCAAAATTGGCGAAAAAAAGCAAGAAATTATCTTGAAATGATTGAGAAATGGTAAGATTTCCCCCTGCCAATTAAGGGTTTATTTTTGTATTGTAGACCCAATGTTGATGCAAAAAAATAAAGTTTGAAACTTTTTTTAAAAAAATAACTTTGGCACGTGCCAACAATTCTCAATGCAATATTGGTACGTTTCCCATTGCCATTTAAGGTATATTTTTGTATTGTAGACCCATGCTGATGCAAAAGTCCAAGTAGTGGATAATCGAAAAGTAAGCTCAACATTGTTTAACTATATTTATATATCGATATAAATATATCTTATCAAACACAAAAAAACATTTTCTTTGTAAAACTAATTTTTTTTTAACAGATTTGCTTTTCTTTCCCTCTCCCCTCACCTCCCCCTTGAATGATAGGTTTCCAACGGCTGTGTTAGTAAAATCCTGGGCAGGTATTATGAAACTGGATCCATCCGACCCAGGGCAATCGGAGGGAGTAAACCAAGGGTAGCGACTCCTGAAGTCGTGTCCAAGATTGCTCAGTACAAACGCGAATGCCCTTCGATCTTTGCCTGGGAGATTCGCGACAGATTGCTCTCTGAGGGAGTCTGCACCAACGACAATATACCAAGTGTAAGTACAAACATTTAATTAACTTTTAACGGAGGGAAGGATTTATTTATTGCCACTAACGACTGCTCACAGAAACAACGCGCTATTTGCTGACGCATTTTTTCACCTCTATCCACCCCCCCCCCTTAAAAAAACATATGTGTGATTATATTATCAAGAAGATCGCAGCCATGGAGACAAAACACACTCTCCCTCAGGCATCGATTATTCATCAAATGAACATTTCCCGTAGATTTTTAACTCCTAGATTCTGTCATTAAAAATGGGAGTGAAATAAAGGTTGCCATCCTCTCCGATAGATATTTTTTAAAAGTTGCAATGACAGGAAGTAGGATTATTTAAACCCAGCGAAAGTGTGGGAGATTTTGTAATCCTTGCGATTAATTTCAAAATTCCTCTTGACCTGTGTGCCATTTAACTTAATGCAACGCGCGAATTCAATTGGTGTGACTCCAATCCCAAGGTTGAGCCAATTGATATGCGTATATATTAATTAAAGACGATTACCGATATTTACGATTAATTCTGCTTATTGATATAAAATGAAGGTGAACACGTTTATTGTCAAGTCTTTACGCAATATGCACAAAGCAGAGGTTGAATTGAAATGCATTTCAAATATTAAATCCATATCGATTAGATTACTATAGTTCTTGCATATGCAACCAGGTTATGTTTTAGTCAGCCAACTGCATGGATTTATCGCGCACATTTCACCATTCAAAACTGTTCACTTTTAAGAGGGGGAAAGGTATTTAAGAAGACTGGCTGATTGGCTTTCAGGTGTCATCGATTAACCGAGTCCTTCGCAACCTGGCGAGCGAAAAGCAACAGATGGGAGCAGATGGGATGTATGACAAGTTAAGGATGCTGAACGGTCAGACAGGTGCATGGGGTACCCGGCCAGGCTGGTATCCGGGCAGTTCGGTGCCAGGACAACCCAACCAAGGTAAGGGATCCTGCGTGGCTACACTTACAAGGGCCGCCCGATAAACGGGCCGATGGATGGTCCAATCGGAAGCTCTCCTGAATGTGTGGTTAGATGTGATGTTCAGAGCTATGCGGCGATTTGGGGCCGATGTTTAGCAAACGGCCCACAGTGGGTAAACTATAGGATAAAGGCTAACCAAGCAGTTCAGGTACACTTCATCCAAAAAGCTTTTCGACACAATGGGTCATTTTGTATTTGCTGGTCATCTGCTCTGACTGTCAAGCGTTAGGCGTTCAGATTCCTCTGCTGCCACACCCTTGTGTCCTTTCCTTCCTGAGCTTCGACAATTGCGTAGTTAAATTCATTCTAATATATAAAAAAGCAGCGGATCAGAGGAGAAAATTAGGAAGTCAAGCATTAGGGACGCAATTAGAGGATATCTTTTCTACGCGGAATACCAATGGCGCTATGCAAGGGGACACATTGAAGGAATGCATTTTGTCCACATCAAGGTTTAATGCGCGTCAGAACACTGAAACTGCCCGGCGTCTGGGCACACATCATCTGGGCGCCCGCTGTTAAGTGCTAGGTACAATCGGATCTACAACACCTACAAAATTCGGGAAACTTCGTCCCCTGGTGCTCGGCAGAATAACAATCTGATTCTTTCAGGCGAATTGTTCAAACCATCTCACGGATGCTGCCCTGCCGCATCCTTCCACTTCAAACAAGTACTGTGGAAACTCATGTTTATAGCATTCCTCCCGAAAATCCGCAGAGCGGGTGCGAGGCCAGTGTTGGAACTGCTCTTCCATCCAAATTGCTCCCACTGCCCTGACTGTTAAAATGTGACTAGATTATCCACGGTACATAGCTCCAAATTTATAATCATTATTGTGAAAGCTAACACGAAAGGTCTGGTTAATTACAAGAGTATATTAAGTTTCATCTTTTAATATATCAATGGGGAGAGAAGACATCACCTGCAATTAAAATCAAGCTTGAACTGCGCAGCAGCGCTGAGCCTCAGTCAGGGAATCTCATGATGATTGCTGCGAGCAGCGCGGCCTTTAGCCAACAGCAGAACAGTGAATGTTCAGTAGTTAAAGTGACCAGTGAAATATTCAGCCAAAGAGAAATGTAAAGAGATTTTTTTTCCCCTTGAAAATTATATTTTGATTACAGCTCAGTGGCTTTTACCTTGAACAATTCAGCTGAAGGTTGAGGAAGTTGCAAGTATGGTCAGAGAGGGCAAGAGAAAGAGGGATCTGTGCAAATGAATCTATTTAAGAAGCTTTTCTGTTAACTACACAACCGCTATATTGACAGCATAACTCAGAACAAACAACGTCTGGGTCACTCATTTCGGCAATGAGCACATTTTCTTATGTAGTTTAATTTACAAAATGGTTAGTACAATATAGTTTTTTTTTGGTGAACCGTATTTTAAGAATACAAGTGGACGAGGTCCCGAGACCTTCCATTATTATATGTAACCTCCTTCACTTGAAGTCAACCCCGAGTAACTGACGTCGTTCATGTTTAAGGTTAGCTCATGTTTATTATCGCGATAGCAGCGAGATAATTTGCAGTGTAATTGGATGTGATGTTACTGGCTGGGTTGGAGAGGAGGGGTGGAGGTTGGGGGGGGGGGGGGGGGGGGGGGGGGGGGGGGGGGCGGCGGTGGAGACCGACAAGTGAATCATTTTCTGTATCCTGTGTGTCATTAGTGAGCATGTCCGTGACAGTCATCAGCCTAGGGAGGAGGTGTCCCGTCCACAACCTGCTTTTTGTTCGCAGAATCAGCAACAGTGCGCGGAATATATTGTACAAAGGATGTTTCAGCCACACGCAAGAATTTGTTATGGGAACAATTCTGTCGCTATGTAATTGCTCATTAGAGAGCGTTTTGTTTCTCATTAAGCAACATGAATAAGCGTCTACTTCTAGGAGACAGCTGTAGAAATGTTACACATGAGACCCCTGGACACCATATCGCACCACTTGCCAATTAGACATGTCAGCTTTCTGAGAAGCAAACAATATAAGAAGGGCACAAGAAAGATACACAGCAGCACATTGCTTTCTGTAAGATATCCCCAGCTTGTTATAGCACTCTTAATGAAGCCATCGACACAACTAACAACGAGTGTATTGGAACACAAGGGCGCTTTAAAGTCCAAACTTCTAAACAACTTTAACTCTCCACTCATCACAGTAAGAGTACAAACAAACCTGGGAATGCAACCATTGCTGATTGACTGGGTAGCAGTGTGACAATGTAACAGTACAGTCATATCTTTCTGGGTGCCTTGAATAGGCCGATGTATTAAATATAGAGAGGTCCCAATGTTAACTCAATAGCTGAAACTTACATCCAATGCACTTGTATTTCAAAAGCTTGTGTTCCTTTTAATCTTTTGAATGTATTAGACTTGTTGTGTAACTGCCAGAATTAAATCTGGGAATACAAAAATAGGTGCTCTGGCGTAATTTGGACATATTGCTGGATAAAGGCGATTATAAATCATGTTTTAAGTTGCTACAATTTCCTGATTCAAGAGACGGGCCAAATTGTATTAATTCTATATGTGACTATTTAAATAGACAAAAAATCGTTTCGATGTTCCATTTCGTTCCACGCTGTATGTGTTTTTTTTAAAAACCGGATTTGGGCCTGTTTCTTAACTCGAAGTGACGGTTAAGGCTGTCGAGATATTTTAGGTGAATCGTGCAGATTGGATTCCCTAGGGATAGCTCGCGAAATCCAAACTTGTTTACTGCAATTATACGGTAATGATGTTAGTGGAGGTGGGATGTTCTTGACAGTTGCTTTGAATGGTTGGGACCGTGTAGGCCGCGGGCGGAATCATGTCGAGCTTTGACTGCTCCACATTCGGACCCTTGATTGTTGTTTAATAAATGCACCGTTTCTGACAGACTTTAATGAGCGACTGTCAACTCGGGCCACACAACATACTGTATGCTGTTTGGGCTCGAAGTAAAAACCAGAACAACAGATATTTGCAGGCACGACAGAGTTAGAGCGATAGAATCGAACGCAGGAGGACTCCATTCAGCCCCTCCTGCCTTACACCGTGCTCTTTGATTGAGAAATCCGATTGGTTCCCCCCCCCCACTCCATTGCCAAATAAACATTTGAGTTTCTTGATCACTCAATTTTAACCACTGTGCAATATTCTATTGCGATCAGCATCACCCCGAATACATCATTCCGTCATGATCAGTTTGCTGTCTGTGGGAGCTTGCTGTGCACAAATTGGCTGCAACGTGTACTTGAAAAGTACCTCATTGGCTTTGGGACATCCTGGGGCAGAGAAAGGCCCTGTATTAGCACGAATCTTTGTTTACTGAATTCACGAAATTGATTTATTGCTGTCACATGTATTGGGATACAGTGAAAAGCATTCTTGCGCGCTATACAGACAAAATATTACCGCTCATAGAATATACAGGGGAGAAGAAAAGGGCAGGCTGTAGAATATAGTGCTATCGTACTGCTAGGGAAAGATCAGAATAATATAAGATAGATCCGTTCAAAAGCCTTCGTATGAAGCTGCGAGATCGTATTGTAGAGTAGTATTGCATGTGGACAGTTTGCAGCAGAAATAACATCATATCATCTACTCTGCGATAATTTCTAAATCAGAATTGCAAAGTATAATTTAGGCGGGGTGATAGAAACAAGTTTAAAAATCTCAATCTTAATTGCAATACTAGTTTTGACCATTAACTTCATTTATTATTGTGCGCGATGGCAACAGCGATAGGCAAACGCAAACTCGCACACTCTTCCAGCAGTAATTGACTCTGTTAAATTGTCTCAGAAAGCGGAGGACCCAAGTTGTAATCTGACCCATTACCTGCGTCACAGAGACACTGAAATAATCGGAAAATACAAACTTGTAAAGATCTTATTAGCAATTGACAAATTACCAGGAAACTTCATTCGGCTTTCCCTGACATATTTCCTTTATTCACTATGTTATGCACTGTCCCTCTGACCAGCTGCCTTTACCGGCATTTCCAAGTTATGCGTTTGACACTTGGGTGAAAATAACATTTGTTATGTCTGAGTGACTGAGGCCAATCAGCCCGTTAAGACCCAGAGAGTAAAAACAAAACCTATTAGTACGGGTTCTTTTTCGCTGCTGCTCTCCGTAAATAAAACGCTAACGAACTCTTAAAAGAATCCACAAGGGACTCAGGGGCGTTCTCCCAAGCTTTATCCCAATTAGCTAAACATTTCGTGCAAATGATACCACTGGAAACGGGAGAAAGCCTGCTTTAATCCCATATTTCTTTGGAAACATATGAAATAACTCGAGGAGATAATAATTGCTTTAATAGTGTGAACGTAAAGTGTGCTAACTGGTCTATAGCCTTTTTGTCTTTGACCAATAAAACAGGAGATATATCCCCCAAACATTTAGCAGGAATCCTTTCCCAATACCTATGCAGCTTCTGAATTCCTCTCAACCGCTCCGCACTCCCAATCCACCCCCTTCCTCTTCCCTCACCGCCACCCAGCCCACCACCCCCAACCTCGCGCCGGGATGTTTGAACAGATTTTTAAAAGTCCATTACTCGATGCACAAGTCAGGGTTAGGTCTCATAGGGAGAATATGGTTTCAAGCTGATTCATGTCAGGCAGCTGCGGGAAAAAATAATACGAAGTATCAAGCCTTGACAATAGTCTAAGAGAGACATCTCTATCAACCCTACCCTTCAATCAGGGGAGTGGGGCATTCTCCAGCGAATTAGGGTTTTAAGGATCGCGGTGACAGTTTTTTTTCTCTCCACCCTCTTATATGGCTAAAGCCTTCTATAGGATTTAGACACTTTCCCTTTCATAAGGTTTGTGGTGTAGGGCAGAAGCGTTCCTCGGCTGAGCTGGAAGGCTGCAAAGAGCCGCAATTCGTTTGCTATCTCCTTGCTTGTTTTCCGCGTGAATGATTAAGACACTAAGAAACTAAGGAATGATTTTATTTCCCAGCGCCTTATTGTAGAAAACAAATCCTAACCCCAGCGTCAGTTGGTCTGGCTGTGGGATAATAGGACACACATTTATCCTTCTCTTTACGGATTAGGAGTAACAGCACCAGGGACCGGGGCATTCAATTGCTTCTTTAAGAGATTTCGAACTGCCCTCCCTTAAAATAGACATAAAAGAAAGATAACTTAATTGTCTGTCATTTGTTTGTGTGTGTGTGTGTGTGTTAAATTCCTGTACACTCTCTCTATCAAAGACAACCCAGAAATAATAGGCTTCTATCTGAAGCGATTGACAATATTGTTGGGTTTTCGTTCACCTGTTTTCAAATATAATATAAAACACGGTGAAATGTTTCAGAACTGAGCTCTGCATTGACTCCTGGCATTATGTTAAACATAAGACGCAAGATTCGTTATCGTGTTTCATTTGGACTAAAGGGCTCTTTCGTTTAACGGCAGATTTTGGTTTTTTTTTGTTACGAGTGCTGTACAGCCAGTGTTTGATTCACACCGAGCAGAACCGGTAGCATCCGTCTGCGGTTAGAAAGGAAACCGAAGGAGCGACTGGGAATGTTTAGACGTGGCAGTGGGTTAAGAACAGCAGATGCCCCACCAACCAGTCAGAGGAAATCGGCCAGTGGGGCTAGTGGTTAGAAATTCGATTGAAGAACAGAAAGCGCGTCTGACTTTCTCTCTTGTAGTCAGGTCGACGGTTAAAGCAAATAATTCGAGATTTAAAATAAAATATTTAATCGTATCTAGAATAATATGCAGGTTCCACGTCCCCCTAGCAGACGGGTCCATAGACTTGGGAGGGCAAAGATGGAAACAATGAGAACTGCAAATAGCTGGCGTCGTCAAAGACCATAATATGCCATAGATTAGCTCTTTAATTCGGTGCAGCTAAAATGGTTATAATAATATTCTAAAGGCAGCGCCACAGCCTTGCGTGTGAAGGTTTTATTTTCTAATCTTAGTTGAGTGAGATTCTCTCTTCTTTCGTTGTATAAACAGGTCAGTGCAATAGAATCCCATTCACACTGCCCCTCCAAATGCTTCGGCCCATTCTCCTCCTATAGAATGTTTAAGCCTAAATGGCGTTGAACAGTCCAACTCACAGGACAGTGATTAATGATAGCATCGGACAAAGGTTAACATACTTCACTGAAAAGTCTGTTGACTGTGGTCATTGTGGGACAATGTGGAGCACTGCCTGCCTGGAGAGAATCCTTTTGTTGTCTTCCCGCGATAACCAGCGATTGTATTCTCAAAATTCTGCCCACGAAAATTTGCCAACCTTCTGGCCTGAGACTTTAATAGTTTCCGTCCCCTGTTGGTATTGTGCGCCTGAAAGGCTATTCAAGTGTTGGCGGCCACTGCAATAGACATGAAAAAAAACGCCCATATGGTGATTAGAAAGATGGACAAAAATCTCTATTTTAAGGGAAATTCCTTAATCTTCAGAGTGGTACAATACAGCTGACAAACAGATTTCTATAAATTCCGAGGGAGCCACGTTTTAAATACAGGCAGAGGAGAGCTGGATCACATCGATCAACTCAACATTCGGGAGGAAGAACAAAACGGGTGGGTGGGGGTGGAATATCGTGAACTATTGATCCGAAAGACACACGGTGCAATCATTCTCATTGGGTTACCATCGCGCTTAAGGGGATTCGACCCACCACGAATCAGATGAAAATTGCTATCTCATAAACATGGCAAAAATATCACAGTTGCAATGTTGACGGAGGTTTACAGGACTGTGCTTGCATTGTTGCAAAAGAGTTTGATAATGTGGAGTTGCATGCTGACAGTCAAGACTTCTTTCAGACTTGATCAGCTGTTTGCCCACTCGTTGCCCCGTAGTAGCAGGACCTGGCATTTGGAGAATGGGGCCTTCCTCGGCAAACCGGGCATCAGCTCTGAATTTATTACAGCACTCGTCACAAATTCTGTTCCTTTTTTTAAATACTTGTGCATCACAAGTAGTGAGCAGCGGTTTCTTCTAAATATAAGAAAATTATAGGCTGTTATTACTGATGATATAATTGCACCCGTGCATAGCAACTAGGGGCCAAGATTATGAGCTTTCATTACAGCATTCTGGTTAAATCAACGAATGGAGAAATTCTGGAGTTCGAACTTCTGGAATGTACAGTCTAGAAAGTTAGCAAGTCAAACTTTCAATACCAATAGCAGAGCAATCCCTAGGAATAATTAGGAATGAAGAGGAAACTCTAAGCTCACGTTTTCACTATAGAAACACTTTCAGGTCATTGCTTGCATAGTATCTGAACAGGGCAATGGTCAGGCTGGACTTAGACTAGTTACCCCTCCCCCATTGAGAGCAACCGTTTAAAGTTTATTATTAGTGTTGGAAGTAGGCTTACTTTAATATTGCAGTGAAATTATTGTGAAAATCCCCTAGTCGCCACACTTCGGAACCCGTTCGGGCACAGTGAAGGAGAATTTAGCATGACCAATACCCCTAACCAAAGGGCCTCAACACCAATGTTTACTGCAATGCAGACTAGCTTCCTCCCAACATCCACCAGTACCCTATGCCAAATTTAGTAAGTTGTTAGAGGTTCCAAAATGGCTTGGCTATTTTTAAAGGGCGGCTTTGCACTGAATGTGCGCCCCGTGCCAAACGAAGTGGTGTGAATCTATCTGCTTCAAGTGGTTTCACACCTGGCTCCAGTGACACCGCCAGGCTTGCAAGCCGGTGCCCAAGGAACATGGCGCACTCCTTAAAGAGGCTTAAAGTTTCATTGTTCCTTTCCCCGTCTATCTGCTTCAGGTCACTTTTATTGAAGAAAATTCAATCAGCGGTTTCTTCTTTGGTTACTTGCAAATGGCATAGAATATATGGCATATCACTCGGCCCAAATAGACTATGCAAGCAGAGAGTTTGTGTTGGGGGAGGGGGTGGGTTATTATCATGAAATGCAATTAAAAGTAACAACAAGATCAGTTAATGGGAATGAAATATTTTAATAAATTCAAACAATTTGATCTTTTTGGACATTTAATAGTGGGAACAAGACCACAGTAGAGATTTGGCCATTAAATTAGATTTGCATTTTGAACATACTATTCAGTGAAAGTTTGTTTTACATCATTTGAGAAACTCGAGCACATTTATGAATGTCTACTTGTTGCCTGAGTTATTATTGGGACTAATATTCCCATTGACCTCCTGCCTTAGTTAGTCCCTAAAGGAAGCCGAAAGCCTTTTTCATGTGTTGCTACTTCCTCTGCCCATGCTCCAGATGGCTGCCAGCAACAGGAAGGAGGCGGCGAAAATACAAACTCCATCAACTCAAACAGCGACGATTCAGATGAAGCACAAATGAGACTCCAGCTCAAAAGGAAACTGCAGAGAAACAGAACATCTTTCACCCAGGAGCAGATCGAGGCCCTGGAGAAAGGTAAGGCTTCCAGAATAAAGAACAAAGCAGCACAGGAACAGGCCCTTTGACCCACCAAGCCCTGTGTGGTTTCTATCCCTCTGTCCACCCCCATCCCCCTGGTTTATGGTGTCTATTAAGATACACCTTGACCGTTGCTACTGTGTCTGCTTCCATCACCTCCACTGGCAGTATGTTCCAGGCATCCCCCACTCTCTATGTGAAAAAGTTTCCTCCAAACCCCTCCCCTAAGCTTGCCCTCCTCTCACCTTAAACCTATATCCTCTTGTAGTTGACCCACCTTGGAAAAAAGCCGCTGATTATCCACCCTATCAACCCTCTCATAATTGTGTAGACTTCCATCAGACCGCCCCTCAGCCTCCGTTTTTCCAGTGAAAACAATCCAAGTTTATGCAACCCTTCCTCATACCCAAAACCCTCCTGAACCAGATGGAGAGAAGTGCGACCTTCGGCTCTTGGAGATCTCAATTTCGTACCAACCAACAAAGAATTTTCTCTTCCAGAATTCGAAAGAACTCATTATCCCGACGTATTTGCCAGAGAACGATTAGCGGCCAAAATAGATCTCCCGGAAGCTAGGATACAGGTAAACCATCTTTCTGAATGCGCCTCAACCAGTTAATCTGACACATTGCAAAACAAAAACATCTGAAGCTCTTTGGAATATTTCCAACGCATGGTAAGCTAGATAACTGCAAGACTTTATTTGGTAATTTCTTTACTCTGAGACTTCAATAACTTTTGATCTGCACAAAGAAATGGACTTTTCCATCGACTTGAGCCAGAATATAGGATGCGGATTTCTACCCTACACTGTGCAAGGCTGGAGTGCCTATTAACTGTATTGCACAGGCAGAAATCCAACCTCAAATTTGTTAACATCTACTTCTTTAAAAGCTCGTTGTCAAGCATTTAACCACAGCTTTCTCAATAGTCTTTCCGTTTAGTTGTGCGGGCGCAGTTGGTAGCGGTCTCGCTTCTACACAAAACAAACTTGCATTTCTACAAGATAACGCCTTCCATGATCACAAAAGGTTCCCAAAGCACTTTAAAACTTTAGTATTTTTGAAGTCGGTCACTGTTATAATGTTGGAAACGCGGCAGCCAATTGCACACAGCCAGCGCTGGCAGACAGCAGTGAGATAATGACCAGATCGCCTGGTCTTCTAGTGTTGGGTGCAGGAGAAATCCTGGCCAGGGCACTAGGGCTAACTCCACTCATTTTCTTCCAAATAGTGTCATGGGATGTTTTGTCCACCTTAGAAAGGAGTCTGGCCTCTTTAACATCTCATTTGAAAGCCTCCTCATTTGTACACTCACTCGAATGCTCAGTTTCTGGAGTGATACCTGAATCTATAACTTCGAGAGTATTACATACAAATTACCCTTAAAGTGCTGAGTCACTCGGAGACTCAAATCCTCCCTCCACAAACTACTTGAGCTCAAACGTTAGGCTCACATTTCAGTGCAGTAGGAAGTGATGTCTGCGGCACCATTCTCTTTTGGGATGCAATGATAAACCCAACTGCCGCTGAACCTCTGACTGGATATTAATGATTCTTTGGTACTGTTTAAAGAGAAGGAGGGGAGTTTCACCAGGTTTCCTGATTAATAATTATCTTCAAACTACATCACAAAAAATGATCTGGAATTGCTCATATTGCTATCTGTAGGACCTTGTATGTGAATTGGTGTTTTGCAATGTAGCAAGGGCGATGATGATGTAACGGGAATGCCATTAGGCGAGTAATCGGGAAGTCCAGGTTAACACTCCAGAAACAAGGATTCGCATCCCACCAAGGCGATGTGAGGAATTTAAATTCAATGAATGAATCTGGAATATAAAACTAATCTCACATTATGAAATTATCGTTGATTATTGGACACATCCATCTGGTTCAGTAATGCCCGTTTAGGGAAGGAAATCTGCCGTCCTTACTTAGTCTGGCCTACGAGTGATTCCAGACACACAGCAATGCCCTTTTAACTGCCCCCTGTCATAGTCCAGCAAGTTAGTTGGTTCAAGGGCAATTTGGGATGGGCAACAAATGCAGCAGCACCCATGGCAACACCCAAAGTTACATGGTGACACAGTGGTTAGTACTGGGGCGTCACGATGCCAGGGATCCGGTTAAATTCTGGCCTTGGGTGACTGCCTAGAGTTTGCACATCTTCTACATGGGTTTCCTCCGGATGCTCCCGTTTCCTCCCACAGTCCAAAGATGTTCAAGTTAAGTGGATTTGCCTTGCTAAATTGCCCGTTGGTATGTCAGCATGTGTAGGTTAGGTGAATCAGCAGGATAAATACTTGGGGCTACAGGGATAGAGTCTAAGTAAGATGCTTTGTGGGAGAGTCTGTGTGGACTCGATGGGTCGAATGGCCCCCTCTAGGGATTATATGTCTCCTGAAAGAATAAGCAGCGAGTGCCCTTAAAACCTTGGATCTGGCACTTGAAGCTCAGTTGGTAGCATTCGGGCATGAGTCAAGGGGCCTCAAGTCCTGATCCAGGATCTGAACTGAGCTTTACAGTGCAGCCCTGCACTGTCATAGGAACTGTCGTGGACGAGTCTTTTAAACTCAAACCCTTTAAGGGAAAATGCAGTATTCCAAGAAGAGGAGACAGTTCTGTCTTATATTTACAACCAGACCAACAGCACAGAGTCAACATCACTTTGTTGCGAGACAAGGTCCAATATGCTCCTGCGACAGTGCGGCACTGCATTGGAAAGCCTAGCCCAGATCCTAGATCAGGATTTGACTCAGGCCCCGTTTCCTGCATTATAAAAGCAACTCAATAAGGATGAGGAATGAGGAATGACCTCATTCGCCTGAGGAAGGCTACAAAGGCCGAAAGCTTGCAAGTTTACTATCAAATAAATCGGTTGGATTTAAAAGTTGTGTTGTCAGACCTCTTACTGAGTTTACCCCAGTCCAACGCCGGCATCTCTACATTATAAAAGCAACTACATAAAAAAAACGAGGCAATTTTTTTCCCCTTAAGTTTGACATTAACTCACCTCTCTCTCTCCCTCCCACTCCAATCTTCCTTTTGCAGGTTTGGTTTTCCAACAGAAGAGCAAAGTGGAGGCGGGAAGAAAAGCTGAGGAATCAAAGACGACAAGCCAGCAACACCCCGAGCCATATCCCCATCAGCAGCAGTTTCAGCACCAGTGTTTATCAACCCATTCCACAGCCCACCACTCCCGGTGAGGGCAACGCGCCGAGTTCTATCCCTGGCTTATTCCAGGCCGCACTACAGAAATATGGTCAGAAATACCTATGTGTCGGCGGTGGCTGGGGGGGGGGGGGGCGGCTGAAACCGGCATATAATCAATTACACAATTACAAATAAAATGTACTCATTAAGAGAGGAATGAGTTAAGAGAACAAGTAAGTTACAGCATTTTCCCCTCAGATATATTGTCGTTAATGTTTTATTAATTGGCAAATCAACGCACGTTTAATAAGAAGGTTGAACGTCCGCAACGAACAGAATTGTAATAAATTGAATACTAAAACTCGGTAATGATGATTTCCCGAGAACCGAAAAGTGCAGTGATTACAATAAGCGACCATGTTAAAATGTTATCTGCTTTTGCGGGCCATTTGTCCCTCGGCCCCCGAGGGCATCATAAGAATAGAAATATGTTCTGCCTGGAATTGAAAGTCTTAATTGGGTCAGGGCTAATAGGATGCATTCCTTCGCAGCCGGAGTTTTCCCAGTATGTTTTAACAGTGATTTAATGTAAGGACTATCCGATAAAAGAGGCAGTTCATTTTTTTAAAAGGTTAAACATTGGCCTCAGTTACCTCTGGGGAATTTAATCCTGTATCAGGCCGCGTAATGAGGACAGGGACAGATTATCGATACATATTGAATCATGTTATCCCTTTGAAATTCTGTGCAATTAACTAAATGTTGCTGAAATCCGGCGGACCGGAATTCTCCCATCCCGCCCGCCATTGGAATTTTAGTGAGTGGGTTGCGGAAAAGCCCATTGACAGTTTGGCGGGGGTTTCCGACTTTTAAACCAGCGCGGCCGAAGAATTCCGCAAATGTGTCAAAGAGTCATGAAGTCACCTCCAGAATCCCAATATCATTCACCTCTTCGCCCCCTAACCTACACACAGGACAACATAGTTTAATAGCTAAATCAGTTGGTTACTATAACACCAAATTGCCCAGGGTCAGACAAAAGGATAGTTGTATTATTATTAATCAACGTTGATCCCCAATCCGGCTGGTCAGGAAATAGCAAAGCATCATCAAAGTTCCCAGTGTCCGGTTGCGGCGTTGGGAGAGCACGGGGATGGACATTCAGACAGAGAGCAGGCTGTGACAGGCCCCACGTTCAACCACAGAGAAAGAGCAGTGACCTGAACACAGATTGGGCAAAGGGAAATTATGGATTCAAATTTCAACATGTAGTTGATGGAAGCAGTGTGGTAGATCATACAGCAGTATGGAACTCTTTCCTCTAGCAGGGATTAAACAAGTCGGTTTAAGGTTCGAGCAAGGCTACTGAGGTGGTGATTTCACACAAAGGAAATCCAGAACTCACCCCTCGAAAAGCTCCAGGGCGTCATTGGAAGGGGGGGGGGGCGATGTTACTGACAATGTTAAAAATGAAATTGATCAATTATTAGATCATTGCTGAGTGAGAGAATACAGTGAGCCGTGTTCCAGAAGCAGAACAGGCTCGAGGGGCCGAATGGTCACTCTTCTGTTCCTCCGTTTGGCCACATTCACCAGGCAGAGACCCGATACAGGGACAACTGATGGGCAGGGGTGGCGGGGAATGTCCAAATGACCAAACCACTCCGTCCTCTTTGGGATAATGCTGGGTTGGAAGTGTGAAATTAGATCGAATTCATGCACTGGTTTGTCAGTCTGACGTCCCGTCTCACACTATTGCCTCTAACATAGTTTCACTTCCTCTGTTTTCAGTGTCCTCTTTT
Source organism: Sphyrna mokarran (assembly GCA_024679065.1). Taxonomy (NCBI): domain Eukaryota; kingdom Metazoa; phylum Chordata; class Chondrichthyes; order Carcharhiniformes; family Carcharhinidae; genus Sphyrna; species Sphyrna mokarran. The sequence goes on along the minus strand of JAGIQG010000008.1, from coordinate 105,305,894 downwards.
GCCACAGGTGCAATGCTGGGTCGGGCAGACACATCCCTTACAAACACTTACAGCGCACTGCCACCGATGCCCAGTTTCAGCATGGCAAACAACCTGTCTATGCAAGTAAGTATGGAGCAGGGCAAACAGAATCAACAGCCATTAAATGCTTTCTCTGCGGCATGCACAAACGGATCTTGTGTTTTCCATTTGTTTTTCGAAAAGTCGCCGGTGTCCAGCCAAACGCCGTCTTACTCCTGTATGCTGCCCAACAGCCCGTCAGTTAATGGACGCAATTATGATACGTACACGCCGCCTCACATGCAGTCACATATGAACCCCCAGTCCATGGGCACCTCGGGGGCTACATCCACAGGTAAGACCTTGAGGAGACCCACCGCAAATACTGTTAGACCAGCACTACCCACATTTGAGTGGAGCACTTGCTCACCCTATTTCTCACCGAGTCAATCTCTGTTAAGAAGATTATTCGTATTAACCACTCATTTCGACCGTTTTAAAACCTCATTTTACCCTTTAATGAACATTTTTGGGGAAAAAAAACACGCGTTGATATTGAATCATCAATGGATATTAATAGATAATGTGCTCGGCCAGGCATTAAGTGGCCATCGGAATTCGGAGATTGCAAGGTATGCCCTTTTCTGGAAAAAAGTGTGACAATCCGATCACCAGTTCTCAAAATGTACTTTGTGCGCATTTGAGATGAAACAGGACTGCAGCATTTCTGCTGAAACGACAAGTCCAAATAAAACTGCAACCGCCCGAGTCAACTGTGAACCTTGCTGCTTAAAAATAGCGACAGGGCTTTTAACACAAGTGCGGCAAACATTATTAACGATTCCCAAAGCCTCTGAGGACCGGAGCGCTCAAGTCATGCAAATAAACAAGTTATTATTATTTTTTGGAATTGTTTGGGGAATTGTCACTCACCGGCAATAAATAAAGACTTGTGTTTTTCTTCTGATTTTGTTTTTGTAGGGATTTCAAATTTATCTCGTTCAACAACATCATTGTTATTGATATAAAATTAGATTTTACATAAATAACACAATCATTGCGTGCAAAATAAAATAAAAGTGGTAGGGTTAAGTTTTTTTTGTGCGTGCGTGTTTTTTTTTTAAATGGTGCGTTTGATTTGATTTCCCAGGACTAATTTCGCCTGGAGTATCTGTACCTGTTCAAGTGCCAGGAAGCGAACCGGACATGTCTCAGTACTGGCCCCGATTGCAGTAAAAAAGGGAGCGCGGACAGCGAGAGAGAGACTTTGGCGAGTCGGATGCCCAGCAGTATTTGTTTCTGAGAGGAGATTCTGAAGGTATACTTTGTTCTGGGACTGCGCCCGTTACACTCACTTTGAGAAGACCCAAGTGGACTTGTGTGGTGCCCGGCGTGAGAAGTCAATTGAACAAAACATTCTTTTCCCCTTCCCCCACTGAAATTCTTCACTCGGTGTATTATTTGTAAATGGGCATTTCTATGTGTTTAAAGAACAACTAGGCTCGATGGACATTTGACACACGTTGGCCATGGGATGATTCACAAGACGTCATGGTCAACATAGGAGGCCACCTTGTTAGGCCAGTATCGAGTGCTTCTACCGCTACGTTTCTAGATTTATGGACTTTTGATGTTACCAACTCGTACCATTACATTACACTAAATTTTATTTTGGGGGCGGGAGGGGGGAGGGGTCGGGGGTGGGGGTGGGGGAAGGGAAGCCAACTTAGTTGTGTATAAGCAAGCTGTATCTGTTTGGGTTCGCCCAAGGTCGTTGACAGATAAGTTTATGTGCAAAAGGTAACAGAACTTCAAGGAAGTGGACAATTTGGTAGATAAAGGTAGATTGTGTCATCGATATAATCCAATTTGTTATGTCCGAAATGTAAGTATTTGTCTTCCCTAGAAATCTCCCAGAATGATTTCTATAATAAAGTTAATTTCATTTATATTCACCCCGAATACGCTAGAGATGATTTATATCCACCCATGCATCATTATAGCCAACCAACTTTCTATTTTTCTTCGTTAACTCCGTGCAAGCTAATTGTTCTGATATTTGTATATAGGTAACTGTCACGTTCAAACTTTTCTTTCTCGTGAAAGTAAAAACAACGTTTCATACAAAATTAAACTGGTTATCAAAAGTTTTAAAACATTAAGTGTTCCAGTTATGTTCGATTGCATATCAAAGCTTCAGTCAAGATATACCAAAGCATACTTTTCAGTTACTACCTGCCTGTTTTTTTTAAAAAACACAGTATTGTGTTAATTTCTTTTGTCAATAAATTCAGAGGCAGTTAGTCTTTGGATTTATGGTGAACCAATCGCTTACCTTTTTTAAAAAGAAAAAAAACTACCTTTACCTGTTTAATTTTTAAGTGGAAAAGTAAAATAAACGCTATGTTAATGGACGTATCATGGAGTTCTTAAAATGATCTTACATGTCAACGTTAGACTTTTAATCATTCATGGATGGGTGAGTTGATAAATGTAACTGGTGATATTCACGTTATAGATGCAGTAAGCATTTTTTTTTAAGTTCTGGCTTAAACACTGTATTTTTTGTTGTTTACACAGAATACGGCTACTAGCAGAAACAAAAAACTTGTAAAAATGTACATATTTTGTACAAGTATTAAAATGTCGATGAAGGGTGACACCCCTAAATTATCATTTACGAATAATGTCGTTCTTTACGCACTAGCTAAAGCCATCCAATTCTTCCAGCTTGAGCTGGAGTCTCCCTGGCTGCTGCTTCAAGACCCCACATAACATTGGATAGAAACAGAACCGAGTTATTTAAACGAAGGAAGACAGGCGGACCATGTGTAAAAAAAAAATCAAACTTTGAAATTTTTTTTTCCTTCGCTTTCTTTATTTAACTTTAAGGTTATTTATTAGTGTCACAAGTAGGCTTACATTAACACTGCAGTGAAGTTACTGTGAAAGAATGAACCTGTAAAGAATGAACCGTACCTCGAAAGGAGAGGGGTGGACAATATTAATCCTCAGTCAAGTTAACCCTAGTATTATTTCCAAAGATGTCTGATTCCGCGAAAAAGCCCTTGGAGCTAAGTCAACTTCCAATCCGAGATCGATAGATTTTTATTAGGAAAGGGCATTAAGCAAAGATTTAATTAAGGTACAGATCCACCAAGATCTAATTGAATGGAGGAACATACCCGATGGGCCGAACGGCCTATCTCTGCCCAGAAATAATCAATGGAAATTGGTGTCGAGTAACTTATAAGAAATTATCAGAAAAATCTTTACTCCCCATAATTGATATGTGCCAACATCATTCATTCAGCAAAATACTAAGTGAAGTTGTTGGGGTTATTATAAATTAAGGTACAATTCTACCTTTATGTTTTTACGTATGCAACCAGTTTGTAGGTTTTGTGTGGAGTACTCGGTGTAATCTAGCGGTGCTGTTTTTGAGGCGTGCTAAAACTAATTGCCATAAAACCCCATCCAAGGGAGCATGTTGCATCGATTTGAGTTGTATTGGGCGCTGTATAACTCCAATCAATGCAAATTAAATTCCAAAAATGTTCAAGTGTGGACAACCTGAGAACTTTGTCAACTTTTAACAGAACGGCCTTTTTAATTTTAGGAGAAATTGAACGCTTCCTCTCTACTTAGATACAGCTTGCTTCGCCAAGGATTCGCATAGAATCTCTGAATCCTCACAATGCAGAAGGAAGTCATTCGGCCCTGCGAGTCCACACCAACTCTCCGATAATCTTACTCAGAGCCTCCCCGCCAACCTATCCCCCTGACCTCACGCATTTACCCCGCGAATCCCATTAACCTGGACATTTTGGGATACTAAGGGGCAATTTAACATGGCCAATCCACCTAACCTGCACATCTTTGGACCCTCCTGAAACCCTTCCTGTGCTTAAATTCCAAATTAGTACAGTCCGGCCAAGGCATATTCATTTACATCGTTTCTATTCCACAACCCAGTTCTCATTAATTGGGTCAAATCACAAAAAAAGGGAAAAAATCCCCAATTGTTCACAAATCTAACATTTCCTGACTTGTAGGAGGTGTTAGGCTTGAACAAGTCTCCGTGTTTACCTGAAAAAAATCTAAAACATTGTGGAAAATGGAAACTTGAAATAAAACCAAAAGATGTTGGAAACTCTTAGCTGGTCAGGCCGAGTGTGTGATGGAACTGCGTTACCCTTTCACAACGATCACTCACTGAACGATTAACTTGTTTCTCTTGCAACATGTCTGACCTGACCATCTCTAGCTTTTCTTCCTTCATTTCCACCGTTAATAGGTTTCATTCTTTTTTTGAATAGTAAGTTCTCCAGGAGAAGGCAGCATAGTCGGTGTAGGCTTGGAGGGCTAAAGGGCCTGTTCCGGCACTGTAATTTTCTTTGTTCTTCGCACCATTCTGTGGCCCACTTCCGATCAGATTAAACTCAGTTTATAAACAGGGCATCTGAAAATCCATATAGTATCTTTAAATACTAATTCTTAGAATGGCTACAATGCAGAAGAAGGCCATTCAATCCATCGAGACTGCACCGACCACAATCCCACCCAGACCTTTTTCCCGTAACCCCACGTATTTGCAATGCTAATTACTAGCAGTAAGGGTCAATTTAGCATGGCCAATCAACCTAACCCGCACAGTTTTTGGGCTGTGAGGCAATAGTGCTAACCACCATGTCACCCCATTGAAAACATTATTCGTATAATTGCTAGTTACCACTTTGCTTCCCTTCTGAAAAAATTTAGTTCATGTTGATGAATATTGGTGTTGTCGACATAATGGCTTCTTGGAATGCATTGACAGAAGCATGAAGCAGTTTCAAAATTCGCAGAAGATTTAATGGGATCCGGACGCAATAGGATTTCTTGGAGGAGGGAGTTTAGCTGTTAGATTAGGTCTTGCAATTTATAAATCACACTTCGTGAGGCCACTTAATCTTCAATCATGCCTGCTCTTCACTCGCGAGTATGCTCTTCATTTATTGATCCCACTTCCTACATAGGAAGTACAGATGTAAACGGTGGGAAATTGGGGCGCAGAAATCCTGCCAGTTTCGTGTGAAGGCGAAATACTTGTACACAGCTGTGTACACAGCGGTGAAGGGAGTCAATGCACTAAAAGCAAGCCCCTCATTTCCCTTCATTACTTAGGGGTAAAGTTTTAACCAGTGCAAATTGCATTTCAGAAACCTCAGTGTTGGCGAATGGAGCTCTTGATAGCTTTTTATGATCCCGTTTTAAATTCAGAAAAGGGTAGATATTCCACTCACGCACCGTTTAAGAAAAGTCTCAGTGTTCTGCTCCGCCTTGGAGCGGAATAATTGTTGAATGTTTCTTACAAGCAGTAACTGCTTTCGATAAAAATAAAATAAAGACTTGAATTTACATAGCACCCCCAAAGCGCTTTACAGCCAAATTGTGTCGCCCAACAGTAAGGAATCCAGAAGTAGCAATAAGATAACCTCCTCCAGGGACGTTGGTTGAGGAATAACTATTATTAAGGACTCTTGGAGGGAGTTTCTAGTTAACTAGACTTTAAGCACATTGCATGCGATGAACTTCGCATCTTATTAACAAAGAAAGAACGAAAACTGACAGCCACTGGATCAAAACAACCGAAATACTAAGTTATTTCGAAGTTGAAGTAGCGAACACGAGAACAGGTGGATTGTGGAGAGAGATAAGCAGACAAACAACAGAAACAGCACTTCAAACATTACAAACAGTGGTCTCATTATCAAGTTCTTCGGCAAGGCGAAACTTGGGACATGTGAGGTACTATCTGAAAGATAAAGGGACCATTAGATATGTTCTTGATAACATTAAAAATGCGCACTACAGGCATCGATATTCAGACAAAGGGGGATTAAATTAGCTCCTTATTCTCCAACACCTCAGCATAAACTGTTAAAAAAGGCAAATTTTAATTAATAAGCAATGTTCATTCTTTAAATTCACAGCACAGTTCCATATAACATTTGGGAATTATGATTCTGAGTGGACTGCACTAAAATGATATAAATAATATTTGGAACAAAGGATTTCAAACAAAATGTGAGATTGATATTCACAGTACGGTGCAAAGAAACTTGGCAAATATGCATTACAACTGGAATGAAGGAAGAAATACCCTTTAACTTAGATATTTGGTTTAATGCTATTGTTCCTGCTTTGGCTACATTTATTATGTTAATAAACTTTCAGAATGTTATCCAACTATATGCTAAAATTGTATTAATCTAAGGATTGATGTGTGGGCAGTAGACTTGAATTTAGGATAAGAGCACATTTTAAACAATATGGACCTCAGGTTCCAATAGCTAATTTCCATAATGCTGCTGTTATATTGAATGGTAAAAATGAGAGACAATTATCATAATTGGATGATGTTGAAATTTAGTTCATTTGATATCCAAAATAGCAAGCTTTGTCCAACTGTTCCCAGTATTTGCATAGTCCCCACACATTTTTGAGAACATACACCAATGTGCATTGGAGAGAAAGTGCAAGAAATGCTTAACAGAAGGCAACATATGATAAACCCATGGAATTGTTCATGGGAGCTAAAACCAAGGGTAGTCTTCAGGAGATGATGTAGAGATGCTGGCATTGGACAGGGGTAAATACAGTAAGAAGTCTTACAACATCAGGTTAAAGTCCAACCAGTTTATTTGATAGCAATCCCACAAGCTTTCGGAAACACTGTCTCTTCGTTAGGTGTGTGGAAGATTCTGATCAGAGAAGGACATATAAATTCACATACAGTTTACAGAATGCTGATTAGAATGCAAGTCTTGCTTAGCTGTGTAGTTCTGAAGGTCTGGAAATGCTTCCCTGCACCTCTTATCTCCACATTTCTTTCTTTAAAATGTTCCTTAATAGTGATGTCTTTGGCCAAAATCATGGTCACAACTCTAATACCACTTTATATGGCTTGGTGTCAATTCTGGCTGATAATACTGCTGTATAGAACATTGGGACATTTATGCTATATTCAAAGTGTTGTATGAGCATAAATTTTCATTACTGTACTTTGAAGGTGCTAAAAATGCAAGTTGCTGCTGTGATGTTATAGTCTTAAATTTCTTGGTTCCAAAAATATAGTTAATCTGTGATACTTGGAGATGGTTTTGTAATTATTAATCAATATGGGACTGCTTAGCAATGATGTCTGAAATGTTTACAGAGAATGAGTGAGTTGGACGATCGTGTAAAATGACTAAAAAAATGTAAAATTCTGTGTCTATTTAAAGATCTTTTTCTGAAACATATTTTAAAACATCGTTGACAATCCAAATGTCAAAACATAGCTGGTAAAATATCTTCACCCAGAACATTGTGACAATATGGAATTATGGAATACATTCTGGCCCATAACTTCATAGATGTACAATCCATTAATGTTCCTGAAATTGAACTAGATGCTTACTTCATAATTAAGTGGCATAAAAAATGGAAGTTTAGGAATCAAAAACATTCCAAGACAGCATTGATTCAATGACAATATTGTTTATTCCTGATCTTCTGTCCAAATATAAATGAATTTTCTCACTATCACCTGGATTCTACTAATATTAAGAGTCAGCTATTTGGTTAAGTTTAAGGTAACAATGATATACTTTGAGGTGATGCATGTAATCTTGCTTCTTGATAAGAACTGGATACCTTTTATGTAATAGCAAGTTACGAGGGGCAACACAATGACACAATGGTTAACACTCTTGTCTGTCAACACTAGGGATCCAGGTTCAATTCCTAGTCTAGGTCACTGTCTGTGCTATCACATCTTCCCCATGTCAGTGCGGGTTTCCTCTAGGTTCTCCGATTTCCTCCCACCATCCGAAGGCAACTATGGGATTTTCACAGTGTTATTCATTGCAGTGTTAATGTAAGCCCACTTGTGCCACTAATACTTAAACTGGAGTGCCATGGTTTTAAAAAATGTCAGTGATCATTTCTAGGTAAGTTTCATCAAGCCATTTAAAAAAAATTTTGGTAACCATTTTTATTCGTCTTCATCTTCTCAAAAACTTCTATAATTCAATTGAATGATATTCAAACTTAAGCACCTTAATCTTTTTTCAAACTCATTTCAGGCAATTGAATTCATATCAAATAAACCCATTGCCGATTAAATTTTTAAAGATAATTTATCTAGAAAGAAGTCTGCAAAACGTTAAATGCCAGAATAATTACTCTAATATATAAATGTTAGTTATTATTTTTATTTCAATGCGAGAGTTCAGGGCAGGAATTAATGTAGATTAATGTAGCACAGAGCCAGAAAAAACACAATAGGCCACATGGCCTCAGTTGATGTAAATTTAACAATATAGAATTTTATTATATCTTGTTATAAGCTTCAAGGCTAGTAACCTGTATCCAATAGGGTTCCACAGTATAAGTTCTGGAACTACTATTGTTTACAGTATATATATGAATGACTTGGAAGAAGGAAGTGAATGTACTATAGACAAATTACAGATGAAACAGAAATAGGTGGAAGACAACTTGTAAGAGAGGTACAAGCAGCTTATAAAAAGTTATTGATAGTTTAAGTAACTGGATAAAACAATCTGCAAATGGAATATAATGTGTGAAAATGTGAAATTGATCATTTTGGAAGGAAGAATAAAAGAACTGAGTATTAATTAAGTGGAGAAAAACTACAGTAAGCTGCAACACAAAGGCACTTGGGGGTACGTGCACAGAACACAGAAACTAGCACATGGATGCAGCAGGTAATCAGGAAGACTAATGGAATGTTAGTTCTTATTTCAAGAGGATTGGGGTATAAAAATAAGGACATCTCACTACAATCGTACTGGATATTGGTGAGACCACATCTAGCGTGCCATAAGCTATTTTGGTCTCCTTATTTAAGTAAATATATTATTTATTTGGAGGCAGTTTGGAAAAGATTCACCAGGATAATGCCCATAGTCTTGGGCATAGAATCGTCTTATGAGGAAGATTAAGCAGGTTTGGATGCTATTCATTGGGATTTAGAAGAATGAGAGATGATCTCATTGAAATATTTAAGATTCTTAAGGGTCTCGACAGGGTAAATACTGAGAGGATGTTAACTCATGTGGGAGGGACTAGGATCAGACTATATAGTCTCAGAATAATGGGGTGCCTATTTAAGACTGAGATGGAGAATTTACAACAACAAATTGTTGTGAATCTTGGGAACTCGCCACATAGAGTTGTGGGGTCAGAATGCATGTGTGTATTTAAATTTGAGATAGAATTTTGATCAATAAGGGAATCAAGGGTTACGAGGAAAGGGTAGGAAAGTGGACGTGAGAAATGGTGGATCAACCATGATCTTATTGAATGGCGGAACAGGCTTGAGGGACTAGATGGCTTAATCCTGTTCCTATTTCTTATGGTCTTATAACTTTAAAAAAAACTCCCCCATAGCCTATCGCTATGACAATGCAACACACTTTGGGATGGTCCCAAATTAGTCTGGATCAATAGAACCCAAAATGTAACTTCAACTCCTGTCATACATTTGGGTTTTTAGAATGTTTGATCAAAAATCAAAAACAAATTACAAAAGATAATGCAATTTCCTAGCTTGTAATTGTCAAGGAACATATGTTGATCTTTACAACATTAAGTTAAAGCTCTTGATTTGAGTTTCTATTTTGTGTTTTGAGTAGTGTATGCATCTCATTTCATAGGAAGGCAAACTTACAGAAGGATAACTGCAAGGTACAGGAACTGTATGACAAAGTGACACAGTGATATTCTCCAGACTATTATTTAATTTTAACATCACAATAGCTCTAGGGATTGGGTGAAGGGATTTGTTATTGTCGTTCTTGGGAAACTAAGAAGGGAGAATATTAAATTGGGACTGGTTAAATCTTTAAATGTTGACAAAGTAGGAAAGAGTTGCTTTATGAAGGGGCAGGTAGCTGCTATTTTTTTTCAACTGAATGGTAATTATTCTTACAAATAGACGTAGAAAATAGTTGAAATGCACAACATGTTGAGATTGGGATCAATTGAAATTTTTCACAGCTGTGATTGATAGACACAGGTATTAGGGGTTACAGAACTAAAATGGGTTGTTCAGATACAGATCAGACATAATCCAGTTGAGGGGTGGAGCTGGCTTAAAGGGCTAAATGGGTTACTGCTGTTCTCATGTTGGTAAGCATCTGAAAAAAACACATAGGTAATGTTTCACATGCAGCAATAAAAGTTTCATCCTTTCCATGATTCAAGTATTTAAGATTACATTATCACAGATACATTATGAAACAAAATGAATCCATTCCTTATTGGATTGATTGTCAAGAGTTTCAAAACATGAATTTTGTTTTTAGTTAATTAGTTTAAGAGCCGATCAAATCCAGTGCGGTTCACCCATGCACCTTAGATTACTTTATAGTTATTGATACTTATTTGCTGCATATTGTTTACAAAACAACTCTATCAGCGGATAATTTTACACTGCTCTATACGTTTCATTTTCAGGTTTCATTTGAAATAATCTGACTAATCCTTTGTTGAAACAGTTTGAATGTCAAGCATAATGGTTGGTGGCTGTTCCAGTGTAGTTTGATTCTATATACAGAGTCCATTATTTGGCAACAGACAACTAGAAATATCTGATTGAAATATTAGTAGCGAAATGAAGAAAGACTTGCTTTTGCAAAGGGGAAATTGTGCTAGCAAAATCTGTTGGAATTTTTTGAGGATGTAACTAGTAGAGGTGATCAAGGAAAACTTGAGGTTTATTTAGACTTTCCAAAGGCTTTTGACAAGGTCTCACATAGCAATCTATGATGTAAAGTTAAAGCACATGGGATTGCGGATAGCATCTTGAGATGGATAAAAAACTGGTTAGTGGCTAAGAAGCAAAGAGTTGGCATAAATGGATCTTTTCTGATTGGCTGACAGTGACTAGTGGGGTACCACAGGGATCAGTGCTAGGACCCAAACTGTTCACACTATATATTAATGATTTGGAAGAGGGAACCAAATATATTATCTCCAAATTTGCAGATGAGACAAAGTTGCATGGGAGGAAGAACTGTGTGGAGGATCAGCGTGCTTTTGACAGCCTGAGTGAGTGGGCATATGCAGGCCAGGTGCAACATAATGTGGACAAATGTGAGGTTATCCACTTCCGTAACATTAAAAGGAAGGCAGGTTATTACTTAAATGGGTGGATAGTCAGCAACACCTTGATGTCCTTGTGCATCAGTGACTGAATGTAAGTGTACAGGTACAGCAGGCGATAAAGAAGGCAAATGGTATGTTGGCTTTCATAGCGAGAGTATCTGAATAGGAATGTTTTACGCAATTGTACAAGGCATTGATTATGCCACACCTGGAGTATTGAGTGCAATTCTGGTGTACTTATTGGAAGAAAGGTGTCCTTGATATGGTGTATAACAATGGTTTACCAGGCTGATTCCTGGTTTGGCAGATCTGTCATTTGAAAAGAGACTAAGTCAGTTAGGATTATATTTATTGGAATTCAGTAGAATGAGAGGGGATCTCATAAAAACTTATAAAATTCCAACAGGATAAATTCAGAAAGAATGCTCCTGATGGTGGAAGAATCCAAAACTAGGCAGTTTGAGGATAAGGGGTAACTCTTTTAAGGCTGAGAAGAGGAGAAATTTGTTCACCCAGTGAGTGGTGAATGTGTGGAATTCATTAACACAGAAAGTATGTCAGCCAAAACATTGTGTGTTTTTTTAAGAAGAAATTAGTATTAGGGATCAAAGAATATTGGGGGGAAGAGGGGGGTTGGTGGAGAGGCAGGTGAAGACATTGAATTTGATGATCAGCCATGATTAAAATAAAGGACGGAGCAGGCTCAAAGTGCTGAATCTCTCCCCATCCTTCTATATTCTATACTTCTATGTTTTTATAGCACTTTTCAGGATCACTGGCAAAAGTGCTTTACTGATGAAGTACTTTTGGAAATGTGATCACTGTGTAATGTAGAGTCAATAGTAGCCAATTTACACTCAGTGAGACCCACAAGCAACAATGTGAAAATGACTAAGCATTTGTTTTCTGTGATATCAGTTGAGGGATAAACAAGGCCTGGACACTAGATAATCCCCTTGTCCTTTTCCAAAAGGTGCCTTGAGATCATTTAAGTCTACCCTTGGTTTTACATTTCAACTCCAACACTGATTTTTTTGCCCTGGAGTGGGACTTGAACCCAGAAGGTACTGTCAACTGAGCCACAGCTAAAACACATCAACCATCATCATAAAAGTCCCATTTTACTTCTGCACACTAGACACAAAAAGAAATTCATCATTCGACAATCAATACTATTAGGAATGGGCAATAAATGTTGGCCTAACCAGCTATGCTCACATCCTTTCAATTAGTAAACACAAAACTCAACAGTTATATGAGTAATTAAGGATTCCGTCACTTTGAAGGATTGGGAAAAGGAATGTCTTTTTCTCCAGTCAGAACTTGCTGAAATGTGACCAAACCTACCATCTGAGATGACATGGTGTCACAGTGGTTATCACTGCTCACAGCACCAGGGACCTACCTTTGATTCCTGGCTTGGGTTACCGTCTATGTCGAGTTTGCACATTCTCTCTGCATCTGCGTGGGTTTCCTCCAGGTGCTCCAGTTTCCTCTCACAGTCCAAAGATGTGTGGGTTAGGTGGATTGGCTAGGCTAAATTTTCCCTTAGTGTCATGGGGACTAGCTCAGGTAAACGTATGAGGTTACGGGGACAGGACCTGGTGGGATTGTAGTCGGTGCAGACTCGATGAGCTGAATGGCCTCCTTCTGCAGCATTCTATGATACTTCTGTGATCCTGTAGCAAGATAGCTACAAGCACTGAAAACAAATGTGCCAATCTTACAGTGTCGAATTTTCTCATTAGTGTTAATTAAGAATAAATCATGAAATATATCAAACATGAAACCAATGCAACAAATCTAAATGGTGGAAAAACATTTCTGTCCAGATTATGTCCAATATATAGAATGATTGCAAAATTCAGTGGAGAATTTTAAAGTGATCAACTCCTAACACTCCTATTTGCCTGTTTGGATGCTAAGTGCTGCCTTGAGGAGAATTTGGAGACGATTGTCATTAAATAAAAAAAAAGTGCACTTTATCTATCTGGTGAGCTGGTTGCCAGGGAGCAGTGTAAAATGTATTAAATACACATTGGACGCAGCAATAAATTTTACTATGTCCCCAAGACAGGTGGTTAGGTTTGCTATAGCAAAGCTTTTGCTGCACTAACTTTTCTTTACAAAAGGTCATATGACAAGCTGCATTTTGCTTCCCTCAATAAAACAAGGCACCTGAAGTGTTGGTTGTGTTTTTTTCTCAGCTCATTTCCCCGAAATAGCATCTGTGTTATATAATTACAACATTGTCATATTCATTTTAAAAAGATAGCAAATAATATGGCACTTACAACCTTTTTTTCTAACCTTATTATCCATATTGCAAGCTACTGACTTGAGGAAAGCCAAACATGGCAGGAATGTTAATGTAAGTGTCAGAGCACCACTTAACACTTCTAAAATGACTTTTCACCTCATTGCACAAGACGAAGAAGCCCTTCAGCCTACTTGATCTTATCCCTCCAGAATACATCAACTATTTGCATTTATCTTTAGGTTCATTTGAAGGAGTGTTTTTAAGGAGTGCAGAGAGTTTAATGGAAGGAATTGCGGAGCTTTGGGCCCAGATAGCTGAAGGCAAAGCCACAATAGGAAATACACAGGAATACCAACCATCTTCCCTTTACAGATTAATTAGTATTCAATTGTTTTCTAAAGGAGTTCAGTGCTCTGGTCTAAATCACCCTACCTAACAACTCTCACCAACTAACTGAAAAAACCCTTGCTAAATGTTGATTAACCTGTTAAAAATATACTTCCTAAAGTTTGTCTTCAATTTAGCCTTTTGTACAGACAAGGTGTCATATTACTAGCACAATGATAGAATTATAAAATCGTTACAGTGCAGAAGGCAGCCATTTGGCCCAATGAGTCTGCACCAACCACAATCCTCCCTGGTAAGGTTATCAATAATTCATAGTTTTCGACAAAGTTCTCATGCATGAAATCTAAATTTGATTTATTCTTTTATACAATATAGTTGTCCAATATGAACATATTATCTTTAAATTTTAGCACAACCCCACTAATGCATCATTTATATATAAAAACAATGCAAACCAAGTTGTATTTTTTCTGAAGTTTTCTTCTCTGTACCTACTAATAATAGTCAATGTATATGATATAAATAGTTGGAGGTAACAGAATGCTCTGCACTTTGTGTACTTTAGTCATTTTATCTTTGCCTCCGTAGTGTCAGAGCCTATGACAAAACTATATAGAATCATAATCATTCCTGATGTTTTCAAATGAACATAGAACATAGAACATTACAGCGCAGAACAGGCCCTTCGGCCTTCGATGTTGCACCGACCAATTAGGAAAAAGCAATGACCCTCTAACCTAAACCATTCCCCTTTCGTCCATAAACTTATCTACTAACCTCTTAAACGCCACCAAACTTGGCGCATCTACAACTGCAGCAGGCAGGGCATTCCATACCCTTACCACCCTCTGGTAAAGAACCTACCTCTGACATCCGTCCTATAACTACCACCCCTTAATTTAAAGCTATGTCCCCTAGTGCTAGCTTTCTCCATCCTAGGAAAAAGGCTATCACTGTCCACCCTATCTAAACCTCTAATCATCTTATATGTTGCAATAAGGTCTCCTCTTAGCCGCCTTCTTTCTAACGAAAACAACCTCAAATCCCTCAGCCTCTCCTCATAAGACCTGCTCTCCATACCTGGCAACATCCTGGTAAACCTCCTCTGTACCCTCTCCAATGCCTCCACATCTTTCTTATAATGCGGGGACCAGAACTGCACACAATACTCCAAGTGCGGCCGCACTAGAGTTTTGTACAGTTGCAACATGACGTTGCGGCTCCGAAATTCAATCCCCCTACCACTAAAAGCTAAGACTCCATATGCCTTCTTAACAACCTTATCGACTTGATTGCCAACTTTCAGGGATCTATGCACACATGCACCAAGATCCCTCTGTTCATCAACACTATTAAGAGTCCTACCATTAGCCCTATACTCTACACATTTGTTATTCCTGCCATAGTGAATTACCTCACACTTTTCCACATTAAGCTCCATTTGCCACCTCTCGGCCCAGCTCTGCAACTTGTCCAAGTCTCTCTGCAAACTATAACACCCCTCTTCACTATCTACCACTCCTCCGGCTTTGGTGTCATCCGCAAATTTACTAATCCATCCCTCAATACCCTCATCCAGATCATTTATAAAAATTACAAACAGCAGGGGCCCCAAAACAGATCCCTGAGGTACTCTACTTGTAACTGAACTCCACGATGAATATCTTCCATCAACCACTACCCTCTGTCTTCTATCTACTCGCCAATTCCTAATCCAATTAGCTAAATCACCCTCAATCCCATACATCTGCATTTTCTGCAGAAGCCTTCCATGGGCCACCTTATCGGACGCCTTACTAAAGTCCATATATACCACATCAACTGCCTTACCCCCATCCACCTCTTTGGTCACTTTTTCAAAAAACTCAATAAGGTTAGTAAGGCACGACCTACCCTTCACAAAACCATGCTGTCTATCCCCAATCAATTCATTTCTCTCTAAAATGGGATCCTGTTCAGATTTTTTTACATTTATAGGAAGAACGAGAGAATTCCATAAACTTAGAATGATCCTAATAGTGATGATTAATTCATTTCAGAAATGATTAGACTCTGCATTGTCTAACTTTGTGTTTCAAAGTAAACTTTAAAATTTATTTATTAGTTACAAGTAGGCTAACAGTAACACTGCAATGAAGTTATTATGAAAAGCCCCTAATTGGCACACTCCAGTGCCTGTTTGAGTACACTGAGTGAGAATTTAGCATGGCCAATGCATCCTAACCAGCATGTCTTTTAGAATGAGAGAGGAAAACAGAGCACTCAGAGGAAACCCACTCAAACAGGAGGAGAACTCATGCTCTCGCTCTCTGCATAATGACCCAAGCAGGAATCGAACTTGGGTTGCTAGCAGTGTGAGGAAGCGATGCTAACACTGTGCCATTGTGCCACTCATTTCAGGTAATTTTCAGATTAATTTTCTAGGTCATCTGGATGCAATTCAAAGCTGATCTTTAAACATAGAGTTGTCAAAGTCACAATGTGCTTTAAGATATACAATGTATGCAAAATTAGCTCTAAGTATCGTTCTATGCAAAAAGAAAATATGTAGGTAAAGCAAAATGATATAGATGAATGCACAAAGCATTGTGAATAAGATTGATGAGTTACAGGTGCAGATTATTACATGGAAATATAATGCTGTTTTGATAACAGAGACCTGGCTCAAGGAAGGGCGGGAATGTGTGTTAAATATTTCTGGGTACAAGGTGTCCACATAAGATAGGAAACAAAGGAAAGGGGGAGAGGTGGTGATATTGGTTAGGGAGAGCATTGCCATGCTGGAGAAAATTCCACAAGGACAGAATAAATTTGGCTAGAGCCATGGAACAAAAGGGGTACAGTTACATTGCTCAGCATAGTCTATGGACCAGCAACTATTGAGAAGGATGTAGACAAATCTGTAGGGAAATCAGAGTAGTTTATTTATAAAGTAGTTTTAATGGAGGACGTTAATTACCTGAATCTAGACTGGTGCAGTGATAGTGTAAAGGGCAGAAAGGGGCAAAAGATGCTATCTAGGAAAATTTTCTACAGTAGTACATGTCCAGTCCAACAAGAAAACATGTACTGTTGGAAATGAAGTGGAGCAAGTTGATCAAGTGTCTGTAAGGGAACATTCAGATATCCTAAGGTTTAGGATGGTGATAGAAAAGAATAGGATATCCAGAGTGAAAACAATTAACTGGGGAGAGCTGACTTCAATGGGATGAGAATGAAGCTGGATTGGTTAAACTGGAACAAAAGATTGATGAGAAAAACTGTAACTAAAAAAAGGGCTACTTTCAAAACAGGACAGGTCTGGATACAGTTAAAGTATATTTATTCCCTTAAAAGGGAAAGTTCATAGGGCAAAGAAATCCATTGTTCCATGGATGAAAAAGGAGATAGAAAATACAATAAGCAAGAAAAAGTGTGCTTATGACAGATTCCAGACAGAACTTGCAATTAAAACGAGAGGAATACAAAAGGTTCAGAGGGAAAGTGAAGAAGCACATTAGAGAAGCAAAGAGCGAATATGAGAAAAGGCTGGTAGCTAACATAAAAGGAAATCTTCTATAGACATATAAATAGTGAAAGGGTGGTAAAAGGAGGAAAAAATCTGATTAAGGATGTAAAAGGGGATTTACATATTCAAACGGGTGCATAGCTGAGGTATTAAGTGAATACATTGCATCCATCTTTATCAAGGAAGTTGACGCTACCCAGGCCATGGTGACAAAGAAAGAAACTCTATCACTAGACAGGTTCAACATTGATACTGATAAAGAGAAACTGTCAGTATTTAAAGCTGACAAAGTCCTAGCACCAGATGAGATACATCCAAAGATATTGAAGGAAGTGAGAATGTAAAATATGGGGGAACTGGTCATAATCTTTTCCTAGACTCAAGAAAAATGGAGAAGACTGGAGGATTGCAAACATTACATCTCTGTTCTAAAAAAAGTTGTAAGGATAAGGCCAGCAATTACATGCTAGTCAACTTCAATGTTGAGGAAGATTTTAGAAATAATTATTCAGGATAGAATTAGTAGTCACATGGAAAAATGTGAGTTGATTAGATTAGCCTGGGTTTTAAAAGGACAAAATTGTGTTTAGCAAATTTGCTGGAATTTTTTGAAGAGGTAAAAAGAGTTGACAAGGGTAATGCTGTTGATGTGATGCACATGGACTTTCAAAAGACATTCAATACAGTACCAGACTTGTGAGAAAAGTTATAGCTCGGAATGAAAAGGATAGTAGCAACGTGGATACAAAATTATCTGAGTAATAGGAAACAGAGAGCAATGATCAATGGCTATTTTTTGGGCTGGAGGAAGGTATGCAGTGGAGTTCCTCAGGGTTGGTCTTGGAATGTTTGCTTTTCTTGATACATGTTAATGATCTAGATCTTGGTGTGGGGGACAATTTCAAAGCTTGTGGTGAAACATGGAATCACTGTAAATTGTGAGGACAGTGAAGTGCTTGGAAAGGATGTGGACAAGTTGGAGTCCACAGATAGGTGGCAGATGAAGTTCAATAAGAAAAAGTGTGAAGTGATGCATTTTCATAGGAAGAATATGCAGAGACAATATAAAACCAGGGTTACACTTCTTAGGGGTTTGCAAGAGCAGAGGGACTTGGTTGCATATGAGCATGGATCATTGAGGGCGGCAAAATTGTTTAAAATTTATTTATTAGCATCAGAAGTAGGCTTGCATTAACACTGCAATGTAGTTACTGTGAAAACCCCCTACACACTCTGGTGACTGATAAGATACACTGAGGGAGGATTTATCATGGCCAATTCAGCTAGCCAGCACAACTTTCAGACTGGGAGGGAACCAGAGCACTCAGAGGAAACAGAATGCAGACACGGGAAGAATGAGCAGACTCCGCACTGTGGCCCAAGTTGGAAATCAAACCGGGTCCCTGGTGCTGTGAGGCAGCGGTGCTAACTACTGTGCAGTCCTCACAAGTGGAGACAGCAGTTAAATATTGTTAGGAGCATAGAGCACAAGAGCAAGGACATCATGTTGAACTTATACATTAGTTAGACTGCAGCTGCAATATTATGCACAGTTCTGGTGGCGCACTTTTGAAAAGATGTGAATGCATGTGAGTGTAGAAGTTTAAAAGAATGTTTCAAGGATGAGAAACTTCAGTTATGAGGATTGATTGACACATTGGAACTTCCTTGGACAGAAGATTAAGAGATTTGATAAAGATGTTCAAAGTCATGAGGGGGCTGAACAGGGTAGGTAGGGAGTAACTATTTCTGCTTGTGAAAGGATTGAGAATGAGAGGACACAGATGTAAGGTGATTTGCAAAAGAAGCAAATGTAATATAAAAAAAAGCTTTTCAACAGTGAGTGGTTGGAGTCTGGAATGCTCTGCTTGGAAGTGCGGTGGAGGCAGGTTCAATTGAGGTATTCAAGAAGGCATGAGATGATTATTTGATTTCAAATAATGTGCAGAAGTACAGAGGAAAAGCCAGAGAATGGCACCAAATCATAATGCCAACTGGAGAACCAATGCAGACAACGAATGACTGAATGGCCTCCTTCTGTGTAATAATTGCGATTCTTACAATTTTTATTGACTGAAACCAGGATTCTCAGAATCCTAGAAATATTATTCCTCACCTAAAACACAAAAGGATAGAACTAGTTTCCTCAGTTAATGTCCGAGTGACTGGTACAAACAATTGTGCAATCTTTATTGTCTGATTTTAATTTGTCTTGCATTCAAAAATTTTTTTTCATTGTGCACTAACCTCATGCATTTTAAAAACATTTACTAATGGCTTGTGCACTGCATTTTATTTTTTAAAACTTTTTACATTCAGATAAATACTGAATATTTTAAGACAGGGCCAGGGAATGACACTCATTGGATAGCTCTTTCAAAAAGCCAGCATAGGCACAATGTGTTGAACGGTATCCTTCTGTGCTGCAGTTTATTTTTATTAATCTATGAATGTACCATTCCCGATGAATTGTAATAACACTGTTTCGATCATTTACTGCTGAATTAAAACAAAAAGCAATTCTTAAAATAGCACTTGGATACAACAGCTGCATTAGGTTATTACAAGCATCATCTCTGGTTAAATGAAGAGTGATGCTGTACTGTTAGGCATACAGAAACAGCTAATGACAGGCAATGATGGACAGTTTTGACTTGGGTTGCTAGCAAAAATGACAGTTATATCTAGCACACTAATCTGAAGAGGATTCTGAATGACAGTGATGTCCATCCTGCAAGAGTGTGGCTAATAGTGAATATGATGACTTACAATAAAAGGATGTTGGCATAACATTTAACATTTTATTGTTAGAAACTGATGTCATCTGCATTTGAAGATAGCTAAGATTCAATAAAGTATTGAAATCATAAACTTGCAGTGATAATGTGCATGCTGAATTCATGACATTTAGCCCAAAAATACAAAAAACGACTTAAACAGGACAGGACGAATATACACTGAATCCTGAAAGATCACTTTGATATATATATTATATACACACACATTTGTTATATAATTCCGAGTTAACAACCTATTAACTGCAAATTGTATTTGTTAATGTGCCTGTGATGCATCTTGGAATGGTTTACTATGTTAAAAGTGTCATATACACCGGTATATACAAGTTGTTGTAGTCATCCAGTGCTGCTTGGCTGGTTAGATCATGTCAAATTTATGAATATTTTAACAATCAATTTGGTTGCAAATGAGAAGGTGCATGAGAAATGTTGTAAAAAATTAAAAACTGATCTGCATAAGATTTGGCAAAGATTTCTTATTATATATTGAGTTTCATGAATATCAGCAAAATATTAGAATTTGATACCTGATATATTGTAATGAGCTCATTTCTCCTGTCCCCTCAATCTTCACCTCCAACAAGCTCATGGACTTCATCACAAAGTTTGAGATCTTGTTACTAGGTACATCTGTCAGTCTCTCCCATTGCTCTAACAGGCCAAACTTTCTATAAATTGCTGCTTCTTGAGCCGTGAATTTGCATCTTCCTCTAGTTTTTTTTTGCTATCTTCTCTTATGTCATTTCACCCATTAAACCCACGTCCTGCTTTCTAATTGCATCAAACTCACCACCCAGCTTTCCTTTCTGGTCCCCATGTTAATCAATATTGTGAATGGTTTTTCTCTCTTCAGATCTTGTCCGACTTTCGTTTATATTTGCCATCATCATCCCTCTCCTCAAAATACTCTTGACCCCACTATCCTTGAAAAGGACCATCACATCTCCAACCGCTCTTTCACCTCCAAAGTCCTCAAACCTGTTGTTACTTCCCAAATCTATGCCCACCTTTATGGAACTCCATGTTTGAAGACCTTCAATCAGGTTTCTGCCCCTACCACAAGTATCAAAATAACTCTCACAAACGACAGCTTATGTGATTATAACAAAGATATACTATCATTTCTCATCCTTCTCAGTTTGTTACAGCATTTGTCTCAGCTGTCCACACCATCCTCCCCCAACACTTCATCATTCTCCAGCTGAGTGGGACCGGTCTTCCCTAGTTTCGTTCTTTTAATCATAGCCAGAGAATCACGATTCCTGCTCCATACCTTTGATCCCCTCTTATTTCTCATTTACACACCGCCCCTCAGTAATATAATCCAAAAAGTGAGAATTTTTGTATATAGCCTTTGATACCCTATTCTACCTCACCACCATCTCTCACAACCGTCCATTATTGCTAAGTAATTAGAGTGCTTATGCATTAGCTAATACTGGATGAGCAGAAATTTCCTTCAATTAAATATTGAGAACACTCAAATGGACTGTTTTGTTGTCTGGGTGTTGTCAAGTTTCAAGTTGTTGGAGCTCCACTCCTTTAGGCAAATAAAGAATATTCCATCATAATCCTTATTTGGTAGATAGTGGACAGGCTTTGGAAAGTTGGGGAGGTGAATTACCCACTACTGAATACCCAGGTTTGGAGCTGATCTTGCAGCCACAGTATTTATATGACTGCCTCAATTAATTTTCCGATCAATGTTGACCCCTAGGTGTTGATATTTGGGATTCAGCAATGGCAATGCTGTTAGTAGTCAATGGAAGATTCTCTCTTGTTGGAGGTGGTCATTACTTAACATTTGTGTAGCATAAATATTACTTGTCACTTAACAGGTCAAGCCTGAATGTTGTCTGATTTTACTGCATGTAGGCATGATGAACTGTTTCATTATTTAAGGAATTGAAAATGGAACTGACCACTGATCAATCAGTGAACATATCCACTTTGGCCTTATGTTGGAGGGAATATCATTGCTGAATTTGTTTTGGTCTAGGACACTATCCTGAGGAACTCCAGCAGCGAATGTCCTGGGGCTGAGATGATTGATCTCCAATAACCACAATCATCATCTTTTGTACAAATTATGACTCCAGTTATCATAGCAGGTCTAGACCCAGTGAGGTTTGTAGTCAGAATTGTGTGGTGGAACCCACAAACTAAGCACCAGCAAACAGATTTTTGATGAGTTTAATATGGCTTAATAGAACTAGTCACACCTTCCATCACTTTGTTGATGGTCAACAGTAGGATGGTGGGGAAGTGATTGGAATAGTCTTGCTCTTTATATAGAGGATATTATTCTTGTTCATCCTTAATTAGCTGGAGAAGGTGGTTATATTCATTGACTTTCTTGGCCACTTCATAGGACAGGCAAGAGTCAAAAACATTGCTGTAATTTGAGAATCATACAAAATGCAGTCTATGTATGGACAGCAGGTTTCCTTCCATGAAAGCACATTAGTGAAGCAGTTGGATTTAAAAAAAATACACTTCCTTTATGGGAAGGTAGCCTGTGTCAAGGAGACCAGTAGGGTGTTCAAGCTTTGATTAAAGGATGCACTCTAAGAGAGATGTGGAAGTACTCAACATCAATCATAACAAGTGGGAAATTCTGACATCCAATGCAAATGACAACATCACTGTGGTCAGGAGTTTGCCACCACAATGACGTGAGATTTCAAAGGACCCAAAGCAGATGCCAGCCCAGCAAAGAAGGATTCAGCAAAGATTATCTTATCAAACATATTATTTCTCCCTTTCTTGATCTACTTTCTCAGGTCTAGGACGCTGTCATTCCTCATTCCATACCATGGTCCATTGTCTTTGTCTTGAAATTCGTTTACAGAATCTTTCTTTGTTGTTTGCCTTCTCATTAATGGGGTATTTGAGGAGCATTTTTAAAAAATGTGTATTTGCCACTAATGAACTTAAAAGTACAGCTAATTACTTTAATACCTATGTTTGTCATGTCCTGCAATAGAATTGTAGAATCCTACAATGCAGAAGGAGGCCATTTGGTCCATCGAGTCTGCATCAACCACTATCCCATCCAGGCTCTATTCCCATAACCCTATGCATTTACCATTGCTAGCTTCCCTGACAGTAAGGGGCGATGTAACATGGCCAATTTACCTAACCTGCATATCACTGGACTCAATCAATCCTCCAATTCTGTTGAGGTCTCTGTATTCCCCCAATTCTAGCCTCTTCCGCAGTCTTCATTTTAGTTCCACAATTCGCAATCAAACCTTTTCAGCTACTCAGCTGAAGCTCTGGAATTCTCTCTTTAAATCTAGTGGCCTCTTTCTCCTCTATAATGTTGTTTCTTTAAGCCTACCTGTTTGACCAAGCTTTTGGTCACCAACCCAACTATTTCCTTTGTGATTGTGTGCCAAATATGATCAGTGACACTGCTATGAAATGCCTAGAGTGATTATTGTATAGTAAAGATGCAATTTGTTGTTATTTGTTATTTCTAATGCAATATTAGACAGAAAGTTTGTAAGTTTTCCAAGTACTTGGAATGGATCCAGTTTATTGCATGATATAAAATTCTAAACACTTTTTTCTTAATGTAGTATTTTTTCAATGAAGAATACATGAATGATTTGTGCCTCATCACATTTCTTAGAAACCTCACACTTGGGGTGAATTATATGCATAAACTTTGTATCTTTCGAGCAATAATTCAACAAATGTAACTTTTCTCCCTTAGTTATTTTCTCCAATCCATTGACAGAAATAAACATTTTTATGGCCTGATTTGTTTTTGTAAATAATGAAAGGTTAACAGAATTATACTGTACACAATCCATTATATGGTCAACTTATTATCACAGAGCACAACTACCAATTAGAATGCAACATGAACTTCATTCCAAAAAACAAACCATCGTTTTATTTCTATTTCTGCTGAATGATTCACACTCTTGCTCATTATCTAGACAAAAATATTTATCACATTTAAGTGTACACCAATGATTCATAATCACACTTTGTATATGATGAGAATTCAGAATGATATGGTTAAATAAAAGTCACTAAAAGTCCAGGTGCTTCTTGCCTCTGGCTGCACCACCACATCCTGTGCTCAGCAGTTTGGCTGACTCTGCCAGATCCTGTTTGCTTGATCGACTCACTGTGTCTGACAAGTCTGGAGGCAAATGCAGTCTCTATTAAAGGGAGGGAGAGGGAGAAGGAAAAGAAAATTCAAAATATGTTAGCATTATTATTTCAAAGAACGACTCAGAATAAGAAATTACATCAATAGCAAAGAAAAATGTACACAAGGATTTGATTTCATGGTAGAAAAATGTGGGAATTTTACTGAACACTTTTGTACCCTCAGCATTCCCCAATTCACTTTGCAACCAATTAAGTACTTTTGATGTGTAGTCACTGTTGTAATTCAGGAAATGCGGCAGCCAATTTGTAGACAGCAAGCTCCCACAAACACCACTAAATTGGATGTTAGTTGGGAGATGCTGGGAGCACACTCCTGCTCTTCTTCGGATAGCACTAGGGAGTCTACTCGGAAGGAGAAGGGGGGAGAAAGGAGGGGGTGTGAAAAGAGAAGAGTGAAGGCCTCAATTTAACTTTTTATCCAGCAAAGAAGGACTCTTTCAGTAGTGCACTGGAGAGCCTGAATTTATGCGCTCAACCCTCAGGGGGAGAATGTGAACCCACAATCTTCTGTGTCAGAGACAAAAATGCTACTGAGCCCGTCACAGCTGATCCTGTAAATGGAACTGCAGGATCATGTTCTGCAACTCAACTGAACAATATGTCAAGGCAACAAAATGCATCACTGCAATCTTGCCTAACATGTCTTAAATTAATCAATGATAAGAGTTATAATTATTTTAAAACCTTTGCTCACAGATATGCATGAAAACTTCACTCTAACAGTGTATGCAGCAATTAGGATAATTTCATATTGATAACATACACTCATTTAAGTCAGTTGTGCCACGCACTATTGGTTGAGAGAAGTAGAAACTGACATAATCTGAGGTCTTTTTCAATGCACTGTAAGTGGTGGGCAGTGATATTGGGGGGGAGGGCAGTAGAAGAGAGAGCTGTGGAGGAAGGGACCCATGATGAGGCTTTCATCAATCTTTCCTTCTTCCCTATTCCTTATCCCAAGTGGCATAAGTGAGACACAAATTCTCCGGATGGGAAATCGTAGATGCAAATTTATACCTAGCACTTGGTTTACCTGCATCTGGGAATTTCTTCCTTCTTCCCAAAAGTGAATCTGTCTGAAATTAAGCTCTTGTGACTCTAGAATGTTAAGATTTATTCAAAATCCGTGAATTCAGAAAGGCAGTGATCCATTAATTGCTTTAGATTATTTCCCCTGAAACATGATAACTGGAACTTTAGAGAAAACCAAATGAAATCTTTGAAAAATCTTTGATCTACAACAGCAACTTGTGTTTATAAAGTGCTGTTAACACACACCAAAAATTCTTAAGATGCGTAATCATGAAGTTACAGGAATAGGGCCTGGATATGATTGTTGCTGGAGCAGGCTCGATGGGCCGAATGGCTTCTTTCTGCACAGTAGAGATTCTATGATTCGAATCATAGAATGAGATACAGTTGCCCCAATTTTACTAACCATGCTCATCACAGTCAGCTGCTTATATTGGACAAGTAACATTCATCTTGAAACTATAAAGAGCCAATTAAAAAAAGTCAATCATATATGAATATCAATAATCTTATCAATATGAAGTGTCATATTGGATCAAAATGTTAATTCTATTTCTCTTTCCACAGCTGTGGCCCAACCTGAGTTGAATGCTTGCTGTGTTTTTTTCCTGCATCCACTGTATTTTGCTTTTATTCTTATGAATTAGAGGAGAGGGGGATTAAATGGATACTTCTACAAAGGGCTGGCATTGGCACAATAGGCCAAATGGCCTCCTTTCAAATTTGTATAATTTAATGATTACTCGGGAACATTATAAGGGGATTTTCACATTAACTTCATAGCAGTGTTAACGTAAGCCTGCTTGTGACACTAATAAATAAACTTAAAAAAAGCTTTGAAGAATGATCATTGTTGCTGCATCAACATAATAGCCATTTTGCACAAAGCAAAGCCTGATATGAGACTGATAGCCAGTTCATTTGTTTTTGTTAATGCCAATTTAGGAAGGAATGTTGGTCAGGAGAACATGATGTCTTCCTGCTCAGCTTTGAATAGTGGGATCTTTTGGTTCATCAGAATGCCTAAGACGTGCAGAAATCAGCCTCAGTTTTGATGTCTTAGACCATCTGTAGCAATACAATGCCCAACGTTCAGTATTGTACTGAAGCATCAAAGAACAAAGAACAAAACAGCGCAGGAAACAGGCCCTTCGGCCCAACGAGCCCGCGCCGCCACCCTGATGTTCCCACCTCTACCCGTGATCCCTGTCTATGTTATAGATCTATGAATTAAAAACCAAATTTGAGACAATTTAGGGAGAATTTGTTTTGCCAATTAGCCTAAGAGCACATCGTTGGGATGTGGGAGGAAACTGGAGCACCCAGAGAAAACCCACGCAAGCACAGGGAGAATGCGCAAACTCCCACAGACAGAGGCCCAAATCTAAATCAGCCAAGTATTTTATTCATAATCTTCTAACTCAGAGGCAGGAATTCCACAAGTAAGCCATGTTGATACTTTGGCTATCTTTATCTCAGTTTATTCACCTTTTTTTAAAGCATCATTTGTTTTTAATAACAATATCAACAATATTGTTAGGTTTAATTTATATTGTGGTACTAACACACTATAGGGATAGAAAAATAGCATAACTGAGCCAACATTCTTCTCTAGTGATATAATTGATCAATTGAGATTGCAATCACTTCACAGTGACAGTGACTGCCACAACCAGCACGTCACCACTGCTATACATGCCTCAAACTGTCTTCTCCAAAAGATAGTTCTATATGTTTATATCATGAATATAGCATTAAAAAAATCAATTTCACATATTATGCTTCACTGAAAACTTAGTTAACCATGTTGTTAAAAACTGTGAGGAAGTTCCTAGCTTTTAAACTTCAGCAATATTATAAATCAGTTCACATTGATATAAAATTCAAAATATATAAAGTTCAATCTTTTTTCGCTACAGACAACGGGTGGGATTTTACGGCCTCGTTCGACTCGACATCAGAAAATCATGCCCAATGTCATTGTCCTACTCATTGTCTGCTTTGCTTCCCATGGTGAGTGGGGCAGTAGAATTCTGATGAATACATGAAATGTGATATAATTCATGTCGTCATACCTTTAGATAGCTACTAACACAAATGCAAACCAATAATATATCCTTATGTACATTATGGAAAAGAATCAATGCTTCAATCAAATTGCCAAAACAGTGCTTGTTGTTTCACTCTTCTATACCTGCACAGAATGCTTTTTATAACTGCCTAACAGTATTCACCAAAGAATACTCCCTAGACTTCCAACTGCATGCTATAATAAAATATAAGGGCTGAGAAATAATCATTGACTCGATCACATTTGAGCCCCCTGGCAGTGGTGGAATAATGTGGCATTTTACTCTCTTCCCAAGGCCTGAACAGGCCTGTAACTAGTGGGGGGATCCAGTGAATATTCTTGACCTTCTTGAGCATCCCCTAAGCAGCACAAATGAAAGAATGTCATTTCCCAACACTGATTTTTATCTCGTTCTCAATAAAGCATCCTGCCATGTTCTTACTGTCTAAATTCCTAGCATTTTCTACTTACAAAAAAAGGACAATGACAATTTGACAAGTGGATATTCACATCACTTGACCACTAGCCTCAGGACAAAAGCTGAAAATATTATTTTACTCTCTGGGTAAGGCAGGAGGACTCACATCACTCTATAAGTGTATCAGTTATTATTTCCATATTTGAAAATTAGCTTTCAGCAGTAATATAATATGCATTGCGTAACATCCTCTAACATGTTGCAGAACAAAATTCACTTTCAACTGTTTATACTCTCCTAATATTTTAACTCAAATCACACTATTCACAGTTAAGAGTCTGCTATCTGTAGTTGTAGAATTTTATATGTACATTCTGTGCTGGCAAAATACAAGATGAAACTAGCCTTACAAATTCCACCTATGCAATTGCTGAAACACTTAAGGTATTAATCAGTAGCGCTTAGATTGTGCGGAGATACATCAGATTTTACACTTTACTTAGTGTTCAATCTTCCCTACATCAGGTGAGCAAGCACCAGGAGACATTTATGTTGGCTTCCATGTCAGACAGTGATATTCTACCATGACAGTAGCTTATGAATCCTAGTAGACAGCCTAAAAAAGGGGCAATGTAGAGATTTGCAATCATTCGTGCCATCCATCTGCCCTCTTAGCAGCATTCACTAATCCAGGCAGACTTAAAATAGATGTACATACACCAATTTAGGACATTAGCTTCAAAGTTATGATGGGATGTGACTGTCTCAAAGGTTTCTTTTCAATCATCTCTTTTTGTCCTATTTCATTTTATAGCACTACAGGTCTGGTAGTCACCATTTTGAATGTTATGTTTTCCTGCATACACAAACCATTCACTACTTGTTCATTATGTCACTGGAAAAGAAACTTTAGATAAATCCTCTCTGCTTCTTCCCAGCAACTCTAAGAGACAATAGAAAACACAAGCGGTGTTGAATTAACAACAGTAAGAATATTTGAAGAGCTGAGGATAATCTGCATATTGGCAAAAAAGACAATTACACCTCTAGTTAGAATGTCTTTTTAAAGGATTTAACACCTTTCATAGATAAATTCATAATTTGTGTCATAATCACAATATTGAGTAAAAAAGTCTTCTGACCTATGGACTATCCTCTGCAAAACTGAACCAGATTGGAGACATAAATCTGCTTCAACTTGGTATAAGGATATCTCTTGGCCTTTGCACACAGCAATTTGAACCTTTGAGTGGAATGCTGGGAAAAAAAAATCATAGAATCATTTTGGATACAGTTAAATACTATGATGAGGATCTATTTTTTTTTAAATGGGCGAGTTCATATATGCCAAATAGAATTTGCAATTCAAATTGAACATGTGATAGGAACTCAAGTTTCCTCTTGTTTCTGTGAATAATAGGACAATGCAAACAAAATTAACTGAGCCAACAAACTCAGTTATGAGTTATGACCAAGATCACTGATTTTTTTATTTGCTACAAATTTTCCTACAGGTTCAAAATTGAATTATGTTTGGATCAAGTCTTGACCAGAAAAATTAAAAGGCTCTGGGTCACAATTATAAAATTTTGCTGTTTATGCTGGTTTGAAAGGCCCTTCAAATCATGCTCATTTTCATAAATGCAAAGGCACCAATAGATATCGTGTCAAAAAAATTTAATGTCAATAATCAGATGAGTGCCCAATAGTCTGATGAATGTGGCACAGTGGCAAGCACTGCTGTCTCACAGTGCAAGTCGGTTCAATTGTCAGTTTGGGTCACTGTCTTTGCGGAGTATGGGTTTCCTCCAAGTGCTCCAGTTTCCTCCCACAGTCTGAAAGACGTGCTGGTTAGGTGCATCAGCTATGTTAAATTCCCCCTCACTATACCCGAATTGGCACTGGAGTGTGGCAACTAGAGGATTTTCACAATAAGTTTATTGCAGTGTTAATATAAGCGTACTATGGTCCTAATAAGTAAACTGGACTGAACTGAAGTGACCTATTAAATGGCATGATATAGCTTTATTCTTCCAATTTTAGGATTTAAAATCAAGTTACTCAAAAGTGGAAGAATGGTCACATTAAAAATTAATATTAATAATACTACTCTTAATAAAATTCAATGGAATTGTTCAATGGAAGGAAAAAAAATCACATTCCAATATGATACTTGGCTGCATTAGTTCATGGAATATTTTATTTTTGGGATTACAGAAATTAATTTTCATGGAAACTCGAACTATAACCTAATCAGTGCAATTTCAAGAGCATTCTAAGCACAATTTCATGTTTGTGTTTATTCTGAACAGCAGTCAGAACTTCGACTGTAAATAATTGAGAAGTTTACATTTCTGAATCGCTCAGTCACTTGCCATAAAAATATTTGAGGACTCAGCAGAAATGCAATGCTTAAAATTTGAGTGCAGTAGAGTTGGGGGTCATAATGGACATTGTGAGATATAGATACATTTTGGATAAACATTTTGAGCAATCCAAATAATAACAGGAACATTTGAATGTAGTTCACTCCCTTTCCTTGTTAAAAATGGGTACTGCGACCTATCAGCTATCTATTAAAGGACAGCTGATAACACTTCAAGCCTGCCTCTCACCAGAAATTTTAATGACCACATGCTACTGGATGCCTGCTGGGAATGTACTTCACTGAATACCAAATGCATGAGAAATACATGCTGCTGAAAAGACATAAATCAAGCTCTTAGTTGTAGTTGTTCATTCTGTCCATACTGAAAATAGGAGCTCAAAAAAAGGGCAATCAGAGGTAATCAAAAGACACTTAGTTATTCTCCTTTATGACACATATGGCTAACTGTGATTCAGTGAAACCTGTATTTGTGAGCATGATATGGAAATGCCAGCTTTGGACTGGGGTAAACACAGTAAGAAGTCTCACAACACCAGGTTAAAGTCCAACAGGTTTATTTGGTAGCAAGTGCTATGTTTATTTGGCATTTGCTACCAAATATATTTTAACCTGGTGTTGTGAGACTTTTTACTTTGTGAGCATGCACAGTCACCTGGGTCAGGAGATTGTAGGTACAAGTTCCAATCCTGGGAGCATAAAAATCTAGGCTGACACTCCATTGGAGTGCTACACTGTCAGAGGTGCTGTTTTTTGCTGAGACCCTGTTTGCTTTCTCAGTAGACTTAAAAGATCTGATGACATTAATCTGAAGGAGGGCAGGGGAGTTGTCCATCACGTCTTGATCAATATTTATCCTTTGGCCAACATCAGCCAAAAAGATTACATTTTTTCTACTGCTTGAGGCTGCCTGCTATGGGCACGTGTGGCTGTTTTTCCTACATTACAACAGTGACTACATTTCAAAACTACTTAGTTGACTGTAAAGTGGTTTAGGATACCCTTAGTCATGAAATGTGCTATGGAAATGCAAGTGCTTTTTCATTCTTTTCTATGTGGATATACAGACTTAAATACAGACGTAACTTTGTCTTGTCAGTACATGGCACACATTAAACTAGTCAGTACATGGCACATACCAAGTTAAAATCATGGAAGTATTTATTTGCACGTCTTTTCACTGTCATTTGCATTTTCCCTTCTCGGCCTATGAGAAGTTTGACACCCAGTGGGTTGAGTGATATTTCTGCAAATTGCAGGCTTTATCCTTCTATAGCTTTCACAGCAATAAAATCTTCTAAAGTACAGATATATAGGATTCTAGTACAATTAACCTGTTGACCAGTTTTTCCCAGGCATTAATATCTGTTAATGCAAATCAAGATAGCTTTCTCCTCAGTGCAACTCCGATATCCAATGGTACCTCCAATTTTGTATATTGTATGGTTAATTACATTAGTCAGGTCTTCTCTATTTTCACTGGCCATGTTCTAAGATAGTAACAAAAAGGGAAGATTTCATAGTATTGCAAAAAGTTAGGTAAGATCTTACTCCTTCCCCACTCCTCAAAACTAAAACAGCTTTCAAACAAAAGGATAAAA
The DNA here is from genome assembly GCA_024679065.1 of Sphyrna mokarran. Taxonomy (NCBI): domain Eukaryota; kingdom Metazoa; phylum Chordata; class Chondrichthyes; order Carcharhiniformes; family Carcharhinidae; genus Sphyrna; species Sphyrna mokarran. The sequence continues at coordinate 105,274,121 of JAGIQG010000008.1, read as the reverse complement.
TAAAGGACACATGGGAATAAAAAAAGTTTTAACCTCTCAACCAAATTACTACAATTACAATCCAGTGTAGAATGGGGAGGAGATTACCCAGGAGGTAATCTATCCTTGTTATACACTATATAATTCTACCAAAATAATACTTTAAGAAAGGCAGCTTGTAGGCCATTACTACATCCATCCTGCTTCAACGCCAACCTGAGAGTGGTTTGAGGCCTGGAGCTGGAATGGGCTGGAGTCATGGGCCTACAGCTGGAGTGGGACCAGAGAAATGTGGGGAGAGGGGCACGGAGGAAGACCTAGAATGAGTGTGTACGTGTGAGAGAGAAAGTGCGTATATGTGTGTGTATATGAGTGAGCAAGCATGTATGAGAGAGAAAGTGAAAATTTGCATGAGTGGGAAGGAGAGAATGCGTGCGCAAGAGAAGGAGGGAGAAAGTGAGAGTGTACGAGAGGGAGGGAGTCTCTGTAAACACATACAGTGGCTGAATGTGAGTTATTCAGCATCCTTGGTCTGGTAGTGAGCTAGATACATAGACTATTACCCTCTCCATCACTCTGATGGTTGTTAAGGGATGATCTCACCATTCTCTCCTGGGATGAGGGTTTCGTGGCCGGACTACCTCTTTTACTGCTGGCAGACCTGAAGATCACCCCGAGCATGGTGACTTCAGGTAGCTCCATGATCGACATCTTCATTCCTGTCTGTCAGCTGTGAGAATTTGAAGTAGCCTGGTCACATTAATCTCCATTTCCCTTGGATAGCTGGCAGGCTTTTAAATGACAGCAGCATTCCATTCTGCAGGGGGGATTTCCCTTCTTTTCTGTCAGAGGCTGCAGGTGTGAGCAGACATTTTTGAAGTCATCTGATGGAGAGGAGATATCAATTTCATTGAGTGGGATGGGCTCTGTTCTCTACAGCTGTTCACTCAACTCCAATATATTCACACAGCTTTTATTTGAAGTCTTTGAGCATTCTTAGAAAGCTGAAATCATTGAAACCATCTCTTTTCCATTAAAAATCTTTGATTTCTTTCATAGTGCAGTGCTTTGAAAATAGGTTTTGATTATCAGCTCAGTGGATTTATACTCAGGCTCCAGTCAACTGTGTTCTTTTATCTTTCCCTTCAAACTTGAATGTATCCCATTGCTCCTAACCACAATGTTTACAAAAAATGGAAGTGTGATTGACAGCTGTGGTTTTTCAAAGGGAAAGTGGAACTGAATGGTCTCAGGGAGAGGGGGACTGAGGGGCATCCTGATACCTGCATGGTGTTAGGGGAGGGAAATTCATTATTTGAGTGGTGGGGGAGAGAATGCCCCTCTTTGCTGAAGGGCCCTGCAATGGAAGGATACCATTTTAGTTTCTAAGGGAATGGGACCTGTCCATGAATGCAGAGATCAGGGTGCCCTTTAAAAACAATACTCCGATATCTGAACAGTAGGATCTGGCTGGCATTATGGAAGATGGATAAATTTACATCTGTCAGCTGGTAGAACAGACATTTCTAGTGCTAGCACAAATCACTCCTGTTTTCATGTTGATGCAAGCACATGAACCTGAAAAGAGGTGAATTCTGTCCAAAATATTAAGTAAACCTAACATCAAGTGGATTGAGTTTTGACAGAATCTAAAGCATAAAAGCTCAAAACTTTCTTGCTTCTCTAAAATGCTATGTCATACATTTATAAGTTAGATTACAAGATTCTATGAATTCCGAGGATCCATATTTTAGTTCATCAGTCCAGTTAGACTGCCATGTTAAATGATGTATACAGATTACTTAATTTTCTGATGCATCTATAAATCAGCAGCTATTTCCCAAATGTCTAACTTTGTTTTGGAATGCTGAAAGTCAAGATGACTACAATACTGCAATATTTGAGTGAATAAGAACAATATGTAGAACAAAAATCTCACATACAGTCGTAATCCCTTTTCAGGCACTACAAAGAAAATCTTTTCCCTTCGGATTGTAACTCACTGCAGAAGATTGCTGAGAATCAAATCTATGGCTGCATCAATGAGTACTATGGACATTTTCGATTCAACAGCCACGTGGCAAATAAAAGGCTGGTGGGGAAACAAAATTTCTGTTGAGCTGAATGTGTACGAGTAGCTGCGATTCAGCCTTGAAGATATGATCAGGCTCTCTGCTTTGTTAAATATTTGCATGCATAGCTATGCAACAATATTATGCATTGATAAAAACAGGCCATGCAGAACGACAACATTTTCAAGAGAACAGTGAGACTTTATTCGTGGAATTGGGATCAGAAAACAAGAGCCTTTAAGGACCAAATATAAAACCACCAACACACTAACCAATCTCAAGTAACTCTCTGAAGAAAGTTGTCGGTTAGTTGGCCATTTCAACTCCAGGCTGACAGGTATCATTTTGGTTCAAATCTTTAAGCCATGCGTCCATCTACCATGTAGACAATTGTTCCATTCTAGAAGTTGATCTGACATCATCGGTCAGGACAGAAAATAAGTATGTCAGAAGAATATTAATCCTTAAATGTAACAATGTCATGTTGCTCATTTAGCACAAAGGGGAAAAATTGTATTCAGCTATAAATGACTTGCAGTCAACATTTGATCCTCTCGAGTACAACAACTGTAAATCTTTCCATTCTGTTTTTTGTACATTAGTAACACAAAAGCACATTTGCAACAGCTAGTTCATTGATATTTTAACAATAAAAATTGTAATACAGCCTGTAAGGCAATTTTTTGACCAGCCATATACAATACTAGAGACAGAGAATAATGAAATAGTAAAATAATAATGCAAAGTGATCTTTACTCGGATGGGAGCAATACGTGCAAGGGTTTGTTAGTATCATGTCAAAATTTGGAAACCTTTAATGGAGAAACTCAGTCGAGCATACATTAAACCCAATGCATTGATTACACATTCACATGGCCATCAAAGAATGCCCTGAGGTCTTTTAAAAAATATGTAACCACAAGTAAAAACAAAATAACACTAGTACCTGATAGGCATGCACTTTTATTTGGCAGGTCAGCAGCCCAAGAGTACAGAGCCAAATTATGTTATGCCGGTCAAAGGGTACAGGACTACGCTTGGGTTGTGGAGATACATGAATGAAAAAATTCCCAAACAATCCTTAGCAGTCTGCTTAATTTAAATGTTTTCAGCACAGCTGGCATTTACCCAGAGGTAATATGAAAACAGTACAGCAGAGTAAAACACTACAGAAAATGCATGTAAATGGTGCTTTCAGTTTTAATAGGCTGGACTGAAGTGCTGAAGACCCACACCTTTTGACAGGGTGCGACAATAAGATTTCCAAGCTTCTTGCTGGTAAACTGAACTTTAAGAGGGCCAAGAAGCATTAGCAGGTAGAATTTTTATCATGCTCAAACAGCATTCTTGCATTCACACTTTATGCACCAAAGTCCATAAACTGAAATGATTGCATTCTACCAAATTAATTATATATGTGCCACAAGTTGGGTTAATTCAAAAATTCAGATCTGGCAATAAATCTCTTCCATTTAAACATGCAAATCTTTGCTTATTAAGAATCTTAATAGAAACTAAAAAAAAACCTGATTTCTTTGCTTCATGCATTATGAAAGGGTCTAAGATAACTTGTTTAACGTAATTGTTGAACCAGTAGGCACACAATTTATTATTTAGAGGCTGTACTTCAGTTGCTGCAATCCATTTAACATGAAAGAGTGCTACCCTGAAAAGTTCACTGATGGAATGGTAAAATAGTGCATTGCTCATTTTATGGATGAATTGGGTTGAAGTTACTGGAGATAATAAAGGCGAAATTTAAAGGGCCTGTTTGCAGCCGGTGCAAATCCTGTCAAATCTCATCAGGGGATGGAATGGGATTTGTGCCAGTGAGATCCTGGTTTGAGACCTTCCCTGCCCCTTGCCAGCGACGTGATCAGGTTCAAACCTAGAAAGGAAGTGAACATGATTTAAATGGATTTAAATTAATTTAAATATTATTAAACTGTTGTACACTATAGCATCTGGTCCCATGGAATGCACCCCTGGCAGTGTGACGCCACACTAGCACAATTCTGGTTTTCAAAATCGAAAACTGGTCGTATTGACCACATTGGTGATGCTGAGGTTCACGGAGGCCCCAGAGCTGAGGGCCAAGGTTGGGCATTGCCTTGGCTACCTTTCCAAACAAACAGACCAAAGAGGAATGGAGCTGGGTAGCATTGTTAATTAAGGAAGGTTTCACAATAGTGCTGAGTTGTGATATAAACTCAGTAAGAGATCTGACAACACCAATTTTAAATCCAACCGATTTATTTGATAGTAAACTTGCTAGCTTTCGGCCTACGTAGTCTTCGTCAGGCGAAGGCTTTGTAGCCTTCGTCATTCACCTGATGAAGGCTACAAAGGCCAAAAGCTAGCAAGTTTACTATCAAATAAATCGGTTGGATTTAAAATTGGTGTTGTCAGACCTCTTACTGAGTTTACCCCAGTCCAACGCCGGCACCTATACATTGTGATATAAAGACAGTGGATGGTGGTGTAGAATTGGTTTGAGTTGAAGATTGGTGGTACAGTGGTCACTGTGAAGAAGGTTATCTAGGATTGCAATAGGATCTTGATCAATTGGGCTAGTAGGCTGATGAATAGGAAATAGAGTTTAATTCAGAGAAATGCAAGATGATGCATTTTGGTAGACCAAACCAGGGCAGGACTTACTTTATTAAGAATAGGGCACTGGGGCAAGTTAGGGAATTAAAGAGATCTAACGGTGCAGGTTCATAGCTCCTTGAAAGTGGAGTCACAGATGGATCTGGGATGCTTGGTTTCATTGGTCATAAGATTGAATATGGGAGCTAGAGCCTCTTGTTGAACCTATTCCAAGACATTGGTAAAGCCACACTTGGAATAGAAAGGATGTTACTAAACTAGAAAGAGTGCAGAAAAAATTTACTAGGATGCTACCAAAACTTGATAGTTTGAGTTTTAAGGAGAGACTGGATAGACTGGGACTATTTTCCCTGGAGTCTATGAGGTTTAGGGGTGATCTTAGAGGTCTATAAAATAATGAAGGGCATAGATGAGGTAGGGAAGTCTAAAACTAAAGGGCATAGATTTAAGGTGAGAGGGGAGAGATACTAAAAGAACTAGAGGGGCCATTTTTTCATACAGAGGGTGCTGAGTGTCAAAGATAGTTTTAACTTTATTTTTTAGTGTCATAGGTAGGTTTATATTAACCCTGCAATGAAGTTGCTGTGAAAATTCGCTCGTTGCCACATTGTGTGCCTGTTCGGACACATTGAGGGAGAATTTAGCACAGCCAATGCACCTAACTAGCTCATCTTTCGAACTGTGGGAGGAAACCGGAGCACTTGGAGAAAACCCACACGGATATGGGTAGAAAGTGCAGACTCTGTGCAGACAGTGTGGACTGATAGTAGTAGAGAGGGGTACAATTTTGTCTTTTAAAAAGCATTTGGAGAGTTAGATTGGTAAGATTGGTATACAGCGATATGGGCCAAACGTGGGCAATTGGGAGTAGCTTAATAGTAAAACCTGCACAGCATGAACAAGTTAGACTGAAAGGCCTGTTTCCATGCAGTAAACCTTTTATGACTCTAAATCATGAATCGCAGTGGAAGGAAAACAAATATGTGTAGTCTATATGCCCAAAAAATGTGACCTCTCAAGAAGTCAGAACATAAATGGAGATATATCAAGGATATGTTTGCAAGGAACTGCAATTATAGTGGGAGATTTAAATCTGCATATTTGTTGGACAAACCAAACTGGCAAGGGTAGTGTAGAAGAAGAATTATCAGGGATTTTTTTTTAAGAGCAATAGAGCACATTGTGGAACCTACTCAGGAATGGGCTATTTTAGATATGATTTTGTGTAATGAAGAACAATTAATAAAGGATCTCCAAGGGTATAGTGATCATAATATGATGGAATTCCAGATACAGTTTCAGGATGAATGCCATGGGTCCATAAACAGAGTCTTCAACTCAAATAAAGGCAATTATAATAGTATGACAGAGGAATTCTTTAAGGTGAACTGGGTAAACAAACAAATACACAGGTCAGTAAATGAGCAGTGGCAGATATTCAAACAGCTGGCCTAAAATGCTCTGCAGGAGTTTATCCTAATCAAAAAGAGGGATTCCATGAGAAAAAGACAAAAATTCGTGGTTAACAAAGGAGGTCAAGGATAATGTTAAATCAAAAAACAGGATATACAAAGTGGCAAGGGATTGTGGTAGACTAGAGGACTGGAAAATTTTAGGATCCAGTGGTAAAAGCTCAGAAGAAGGGAGAAAATGAATTTTGAGAGAAAACTTGTAAGTAGTAATAAAAACAAGCAGTAAGAGTTTCTATGGACATATAATTAGGAAATGACTGGCTAAGGTAAATGTGAGCTCTTTACTGAGCGAGGCTAGTGAACTGATGACAGCAAACAAAGAACTGGCATGTATGTTAAAACTTTTTTTTGCACCAGTCTTCACTGTGGAAGACATTATAAATATCCTTAAGATATTAAATGCACTAATTTGAAATAACACGGTAGAACTTACTTTATTCCTTATGATCAGGATTTTTGTATTAGAGAAACTCAAGGGATTAACGGCATACAAGGTGCCAGAACCCAATGAACTGTCATTAGGGTTTTAATGGAAGTGGTTGCAGAGACAGTAGACTCATTGGCTGAAATTTTTCATAACTCTCAAGATTCCAGGCGAGTATAGAGAATTGGAAAACAGCCAGTGTGACTCCTTTGTTCAAAAATGGAGAAAGATAGAAGGCAGGGACCTACAGACCAGTTAGTTCATATCCATTATTGGCAAGACGGTGGAATTGATATCGAAGAGGAAACAGTTAATCAATTGGGAAAGCTGAATATAATAAAACGTCTTGAATGATGGGACAGGATTGAAGGGCCTTGTGGCCTACTCTTGCTTCTATTTCTTGTGTTAAAGAGATAAATCACTGGAACTAATATTCATGAGTACTGAGGTGCTCTACTGACCTGACCTCGCTGCTACCAATTCCTATTCCTAGTAATTTATACATAAAATAACAATCTGGGATCAGAGGAAAGGCACGGAATAGCTGCTCCAGCAATTTCTGGCTTAAAAGTTTTGGCGCATGAAGCAGTTGAAATTAGGAATTAAACTTGAGTTGCTTGTTTGGAAATTTAATAATCTAGGACTTTATTAGCTAGGCTATCTAAATGAAGTTAACCGTCAATGAGGTTAATAAAATTAGCATTCAGCAATGATTTTGTACTGCTTACTAGAAGCCACTACATGTTTATTCAAAGGTTCATCCTGTAATTGCTAAATTTTGTATTGCATTTGCTCAGAGAAAATGCTGCAGTTTTGTGACAGGCGAGCGTCAGGCATTAGCAGCTTTTCAGTGCTGGAGATAGAGCAGCAGTCACATCTATCGTGAGAGGATGTGGGAGCTGAGAAGTTCACTGTCTCGAACTTCATGAGAAATCCCATAAGATTCTCGTTTTGCAGTAACAAAAACCATGGGTTTGGAAGCTAGGTGGCAACAACAAATTAGAACACTATTGGTTTACCTGTAGGTTCAAAATGAGGTCGGGCTAACCAAAAAAACGTTTCCTATTTGTATGGGGCACCAAATGAAATGGGCTTGGGTAGCCTTGATGCTATTTATAAAATACAAGCAATTTGTACAGCATATAACTGGCAAAAATAGTCAGGTATTCATGCGTGTTTTTTTGTTTTATTTAGGCTGGCTATTAAAGAGACACAGAAGCAAAATAATGTCAGCAGTGCACTATTTCCATTTCCTATAGCAGCCACTGCTGTGGACTTCGGCTCTGCTTCCTTAATGGATGATACAAGGAACTTTTAACTTCTAACACCATGTTTAATCTGGGAATGTCTGGTAAAGGCCACTTCTATGTTTGACTCTTTCATGGATCTGAGTGTTGCTACTAAGGCTAGATATATTTTGCTAAACCATAACTGCCATGGAGAGAACGATGATGAGCCATGTTCTTGAACTGCTGCAGTCCAAGTTGTGTAGATATGCCTTGATGCTTTTAGGAAGGAGATTCCAGGATTTTGACTCAGCCACAGTAAAGGAAGGATGATCTAGTTCCAAGTCAGGATGATGTGTGGATTTAAAAAAAACTCATGGGATGTGGGTGTCGCTGACTACGCCAGTTTTTATCGTCTGCTCTTAATTGCCCAGAGAAGGTGATGATGAGCTTACTTTCTTGAATTGCAGTAGTCCACATGGCCTAGATATACTAACAGTGCTATTAGGAACAGAGTTCCAGAATTGGAGGGAGCTTTGGAGGTGGTGGTGTTCCCATGCATCCCATAGATGATAGAGGTCATAGGTTTAGAAGACTATTAGGAAAGGAATTCCAGGATTGGAGGGAGCTTTGGAGGTGGTGGTGTTCCCATGCATCCCATAGATGATAGAGGAAACAGGTTTAGAAGGCACTGTCAACAGAGGCTTGACAAGTTGCTGAAGTGCATCTTGTGTATGGTACATATTGCTGCCATTATGGATAAGTGATGGAGGGAGGAAGTGTTTAAAGTGGTGACCGGGGCACCAATGAAATATACAACTTTGTCCTCATGTTATTAAGCTTCTTGAGCTGCAGCCATCAAGGCAAATGGAGATTATTCCAGCATGCTTTATAGATGGTAGGCAAACTTTGAGATGGAAATTGCATACTTCAGAATTCCCAGCCTCTGACCTATTCTCCGAGTCGCAGTATTTACGTAGCTGGTCCAGTTGGGCTTTTGATTGAACACCAGGATGATGGGGAAATTCAGTGACGGTAATGCCACTGAATATCTTGAGGATTGGTTAGATTGTCATGTTGGAGATGATTATTGCTTGTCACCTATTAAGCCAAGCCTGAATATTGTCTAGTTGGTATTGCAAGCAGATATGGATAGCCTCAGTATCTGAGGAGTTGTGAATGGCATTGAACACTGTACAGTCATCAGCGAACTTCCCTCTTTTGATGCTGATAGGTAGGTCATTGATGAAACAGATGAGGTTCATTGAACCTAGGGCACCAGGAACTTCTGCAATGATATCTTGGGGCTCAGATGACTGGTCTCCAACAACAATTGCAACCACCTTCCTTTGTGCCAGGTATTATTTTCCATTTCATGACAGTAGTTAAGTTCTATCAATTCTAATATTTTAACTGTTACTGCAATTCCCATTTAAGTAGCGTGATGAATGGAACAATAAACGGGGAGGCAAAAAGTGAGTCTGGCCAAATGATGGAAATGGATGCAAGACTTCATCTCCTGGAAATGGCTGAAAATAGTACAAAATAATGTGGAAACAAGGCCATGTATGTATATCCTACTTGATGGAGGAAGAGAACTTGAGGCTGAAGCTGACTGTTGAGGTCACTGACAGTGGTAAACACCTCACAAGGTGGCCATTCAGCTATCATATCTATGTTGGTTCTTTAAAATCATAATCCAATTAGTTTCACACTTGTATCTTTCGCCATGTCTCTGATATTTTTTCCCTTCAAATTGCCTTTTGTACGCTATGACTGAATCAAATTCCACTGTCCTTGTAGGTACAGCATTCCAGATCACAACAACCTATGTATAAAAAAACTAATTCTGCCCCCCCCACCTCAGAATTTTTTTTATTAATGTCCTTAAATCTGTATCCTCTGGTTAACGACATTCCTACTGTTGGGAATAGTTCTCCTTAGTTACTGCTTCAAAACTTTCCACAATTTTAAAATACAGAAACTAATTAGAATGACTTGGAATTCAAATATATTAATGAGATTTTGATTTCTACCTGTGAGACAGATTATGAACAACAGCTTGCATTTAAGCAATTTCTTTGTGGTGGATAAAACATCCCAAGGTGCTGCATAGAAGTGTAATCCTTGCATATCTTTGATTCCAAAGTTACATTTAACAATGTATTATACTCCATTTTAAATTTCAATTAAAAGTTGATGATACAAAGAGCACCATGCATCATCATTTATTGATAATCCCTTCATATTACTACAGTGGTTTATTCATGTTCATCTCAAAATAGTACAAACCAAGGCCAAACTTTATTACAGATGCAAAACAAAAATGTAAAGTCAGTCATGGATCTGCAGCCTGAAATTTACAAGCAGTTACAATTGCCCTCTTATTAACCTTAGGAGTTGAAAGCAGATACAATTGCCTAGATCATGCACTTACATCACTGTCTCATGGGGGATGCTTTGAGTGGTTGCCCTATGGCAGCTAAGTATCACAATGCTGCTACTCTTCTAGTGCCATAGAATCATAGGATCCGCTGTGCAGAAGGAGGCCTTTTGGCACATTAAGGCTGCACTGACAACATTCCCACTCAAGCCCTACCTCCAAAACTCCACGTATTTACCCTGCTAGTCCTCTTGATACTAAAGGGTCAATTTAGCATGGCCAATCAGCCTAACCTGCACATCTATGGAGTGTGGGAGGAAACTGGAGCACCGGGAGGAAACACACACAGACACAGGGAGAACATGCAAACTCCATACAGATAGTTACTCAAGGCTGGAACTGAACCTGGGTCCCTCACGCTGTGAGGCAAGTAATGCTAATGATTGTGCCACTATACCATCCCATTCATACTCAGGAACGGCTGCAGTGATAGATCAGTTTTTTATTCAGCACTTGCTTTGCATATCAACTCTCAAGGAGATAAAGATATATTATTAGCCTGAACTTCTGGACACTTGTTGAGAAGCAATTTTCATTACTGTATTAGTTGTAAGCATTTATCCTATATTTGGATAGGATTATTTGGATGTAATAAGTAGCAACACTTAAATATTTTGATTTCACCGATTAAGCGCTACACATTTAATACTACTTGTCTTGTGAACGATACATAATTTTTATGATATTGTATGTCTCAGGTGCATGAATATCATCTCTTTAGATTCACAAAGCTTCAAAATGAGTGACAAAACAACTTAGTCACTTTAGCAAACTCTCATATACACATTACTTTTCCTTAAAGTCATCTAAAATTATCTTCTGAAGTGCTGAAGAAGCACAGGGAATGGCAGATATATTATGTTCCTTCGAACATTGTATTGCAACTTAACAAAAAAAAAGTTAATAAAATGCTTAAAAATATAATCTGAAAATTGTGTGATTTTCCCCATCGTACAATTGCATACAATGCTGATTTAAACATTAAGCAGTTGTTCAGTCTTCACTCATTTTTCTTGCTCCTAAAACCTGTGTTGAGTGCACTGCTCAATCGCTTTTCTTGCCAAT